>JAVLUX010000002.1:43013440-43263440 GCA_032164185.1 Moxostoma hubbsi | reverse complement strand
TCAAAACTGCTGTTTACAGTGGAATGGTTCTGTTTTCAGCTTCGTAGCAAAGGCAGGTTGGTCATTTAGTTTGGACATTGCAGATCATCATGGTTTAGGTTGGGAGCTATTTTATTATTTTATTTTGCCCTATACAGCATTCTGGGCTGTGCCTAAATGGTCGTATTTTCTGAGCGCTTTTCCTGATGGAACTTAATTGTGTTAGAGTTTGCACCATTGTGACTACAAAATTGTCTCACACTTATTTAAGAGCTGACATTTTCTGCTGCACATGGGAAACACCAAAAGCCAAATACACGAAGTGTGATGAAATGGTGCTACCCAATTAAACCAGAAGATGCCGTTACATGCTAGTTGACCGTTATGCTCTCCTATGGTAAAGCAGCGAAGGGTGGTATCTCAGTATAAACAAATCTCTGATTAAAACATGCAGTGCATTTGCGGGCCGCAGCACGAGAACAGAGCAAGACTTGTGTCCTGTGCTGCACTGGCAAACCTGCTCTGCCCTCTCGCCACGCTGTCCAAGTAGTGAATTCTTAGTTATACACCCGTATGGAATGGGAACCTTAAAGGCTCCGTGCTGAAGCTTGTTGAAACCTGATTAAACAGCCCCGACATTCTTAACTGCAGTGACGAGGTAGACAGGAAAACATTCTATGTACAACAGTCATTACAAGCCTTTTTAGTCCATCACTACTTTCTCCTCTGTAAATATGTTCAGTTCTAACAAACTTTAAATGAAGGAAAATGTTAATTCAGCAATTAAGAGCCTGATAAAAGGAAGACAACATCAGTAATTGAGTCCTACTTTCAGGATGTTTAAACAAAACCCTACATAAATTATGTGTTAATTATCTTTGTACAGACTGTATTGCTGTTAATATCAGTAAATGTACATCATCATCATCATCATCCCAAATCAAAATCAATGTTTTACTGTCATATGTGGGGAAAAAAATACAAATAATTTTAACTGCATTTAGGATTCAATAATAACACTAATATTATTGTTTCTGCCTTTTATTTATTGATTTATTTTATTTTTTTTCCCATTTAAATGGCCTAAAACCTGCCAGTGCTACCTAATCAGGTGTTGGTGCCACCATCTCTAGAACTTGGTTGCACTGGTGCCACTGTTCTAATGGAGGAAACACTATTTTAGTACGGTGTTCCATCTAGAATATGCTTTCGAACTGTTAACGGAACCAAACGTCATGGCAATCATTTTACTCCGGTATTTAAAAAAAATAAAACTGGTTCCAAGTAAGAACTGGTTCTCGGTTCCAAACATCAATCATTTTATAAACGGATACAACGTACTCCGATTGCAGAAGATTGAGTTTGATTATGTTACAAGACATTATCTCCATTTCATACAATCTGCAAAAACTTGACATGGTATTCTGCTAACTTAGGTTTCTGCTGAGGTAGTGGTTTTATTTTAGTTCCCTCAAGACTCCAGATTGAATTGTGCATCTGTGTGTGTGTGGTGCGACGAACTCTTGCACACTAAACGCATTCCTTTTGACTTTTTTAATTGGGCCCTTTCAAATCGCAGGTGGAGTTCAGTTGGGATTTTTCTGCAGTTCCCCTCACAGGCTTGATTGTGTTTGATAACCCAGATGAGTCTCACTTTTTATATGTTCAGTCATGTAATGACTATGCGTTTGTAGTCTGAGGGATCTGTGTCATTACTCTGATTGTGTTTGAGCTTTTGAAGTAGTGAGTTTTCTGTCTAGAGATTTAGTTCTGACTCACAGAGAGTTTGATCTACACTTATTGCTCATAAAATTATCTCTCTCAATCTCCATTATGCTTGCCTAAAGCTGCTTTAAAGAAGATGAGCTCAGGGCTTTTTGGAAATGCATATATGGCTTCAATTTTAATACAGTGTTTTGAAAGCTTTAAAGAACAAGAGGATCTGCTTTGCTTTAGGGATGCACTGAAGCTTTGGCTGCTGATAATGGCAAAAAATACTGTTTTTGGTTTTCGTCTGAAAAAGAAAGAAAGGCAGAAAAATTTAACAGAAACTGTTATTTTAAAATCCGGGAACAAAAACACTCACATGGAGAAAAGCATTTTTATGTTGCATATTAAAGTCCCCATACCCAGAAGTGAAGTGATCGCTCTCTTGTTCACTGAGGCTGCAGTGTGCACAGGCTCCCCAAAACTGGACAGTTGAAGACAGGAAAAACGTATCCTGGTCTGATAAATCGTGATTTCTGCGGAGGGGCACAGCTTTCTGTTCTTGGCTGACAGAAGTGGAACCTGACACGGTCTTCTGCTTTTGGAGCCCATCCGCCTCAAGGTTCGACATGTTGTGCATTCTGAGTTGCTATTCTGCTCACAACAATTGTACAGAGTGGTTATCTGAGTTACCTTAACCTCCCTGTCAGATTGAACCAGTCTGGACGTTTTCCGTTGACTTCTCTCATCATCAAGGCATTTTCGTCCACAGAACTGCCACTCACTGGATGTTTTTTGTTTTTGAGTAAATTCTAAAGACTGTTTTGTGTGAAAATCACAGGAGATCAGCAGTTACAGAAATACTCAAACCACCCCGTCTGGCACCAACAATCATGCCACAGTCCAAATCACTGAGATCAAATTTTTTCTCCATTCTGATATTTGATTGAGATATATATATATATATATATATATATATATAGAGAGAGAGAGAGAGAGAGAGAGAGAGAGAGAGAGAGAGAGAGAGAGAGAGAGAGAGAGAGAGAGAGAGAGAGAGAGAGAGAGAGAGAGAGAGAGAGAGAGAGAGAGAGAGAGAGAGAGAGAGAGATTTTACAGATTTTTGGCACAGCTCTAAGTTCTTCCTGGAATTGTTAATCAAGAGCCAGAGGGTTTTAAAGTTGAGAAAGTTTTTATTATTGTATAATATAACTTTATAATTATTAATACTGCTACTACTACATTACAATTATATTAAAATTGACAAGAGACAAGTGAAATCCAATCACAACTAAAGTGAACACAAAAGAGATCCACTTAAAAATCCATTCCACGTTCCAGATCCAAATAAAATGTGGGGGGAAAGTGTCAAAGAACTGGCTTCATTTCACTGAAGATTTTCACTGGAATTACTGTAAAGTTTGCTGCTGCATTATCCAGTAGAGTAGTTAACAGTTAAGGTTTAAAAGTCTTAATAGTCTTTTTCTCTGTCTACGCAATTTCATAATGAAATGTGTAGTAACAGAAAAGTGGATTCAGTGTATCCCTAATAATATTTAGAAGTTGTTTAATTATTCGAAACAGTTTAATTTAAAATGATAATTTGTGTTTATCAGTTGTCCATAATATTCTGTTTTGCCCAAGATGCATCACTACTTTGCTTTTACATCCACCAATCAGTGTGGCCATGTAATACTCTAGTATGTGTGTTAGTACTTGTGTATGTAAGATAAGAACTGAATAAGAACTGCAGCAAAGGGTGTGTGTGTGTGTGTGTGTGTGTGTGTGTGTGTGTGTGTGTGTGTGTGTGTGTGTGTGTGTGTGTGTGTGTGTGTGTGTGTGTGTGTGTGTGTGTCAGTCATTGAGTCATTGCTCAGAAATGCACCATGTGATTTGGATGAACCACATACCTGAAACCGGGTATCGGAAGAAACCCAACAATTTCCTGTTGACACTGAGGAGACAATTCTACATGACTGAACAAGGTGCATGAGCAAGATGCAAACTAATGGTCCCATCTTTTATGAGATGATTTTGGATAGAAATAGTGGAACTGGGCACTTGTCCTGAAATATTCCAACCATGGCACACAAACAGGCTTGTTTGGTTGAATAATATGTGGTTTTCTATGGGTCTTTTACCACTGCCCTCACTGGTCACAGGCACACTAGTCAACCATAGCCACAGCTAAATATATAGTTGGGTGTGGATATATGAAGTTATTTAATGCTTGCACTGCAGTTCACTTGTAAATGTATTAGTAAAATACAAGCAGAGTTTCAGAAACTGATATTTGATGTGGAAACTTTGTTATATTTTAGAGTTGTTTCCACTTAAAAGGGCCACCTTAGAATTTCCCAGCTGAATTATTCTGGATAGTGCTTGTCTGCCTTGTTTACCATGCTGTTAACCATGCTGTAGGTGAAAGTCTTTCTGGTTGAGCTAGTTTAGAACCATGGTGCATGAGTACACCAGCACTTCAGCATCCAGTGCTAGGGACCAGGATCTAATGCAAATAGTGAAAGATCTTTCTAGATGGGTTGTAAAATGTAAATTGGGCAATCAAAATTCTGAGAATATTGCCTCATGCCATTTACAAGTAGAGTGATGTATCCCATTTCTCAAGAAATAGGTCTTAACATTAATACTCCTGAAAGCACTGCTCCGTTCAAGTAAATTTGCACATGTTCTACAATGTGGGCCGTATTGAACATTGGATACACTAATGCTGCCACCCAAGTCAAACACACTATAAGTGCAAACACACATGGGAAATAAGCTTGATTATGTACACATCCAAAAGCTAAGGTGGCTGCATTGATCTACCTTGACCTCTCTTATGACACTGGTTTCATGAAACCTGCAAGGCACCGTTTTATATCATGTCTAATAATGATAAACAAATTCAAGTGAGTTTTAGACATAACTAAACAAGTATTTAGTAACTACAATACTTATTAATTGGTAGAAATGGAGTCACACAAAAAAAAAAACAATACTTAAAACTACTTACTGCTTTCAGACATTGGATTCAAATGTGCCTTGATGTCTTCCTACCTATTGCTTATGAAGGACAGCGTTTTTTAGCATTAGAACGCAACCTATGTAATGCTGCTGATCTGTCTCTGTGGTGGCATGGGCCCACAGATGTACTTGCTTGTATATATGCAATATGACCACACTCTGTATGCTTTGCACAACATCAGGGTTTTTTTGTTTGCTTCTTGAAGGGGAGCGGTGGTCTAGTTTTTTGTAAATTGTGGATTGCATGCAAAACTTTGTTTACAGTGTGCTCTTTTCCTGAAATGCATGCTATGATTGAGTTATTTTGTTTGATGTTTGCTGATTCTCTCTGGCTTCATTTTAAAGCTTAATCTGAAATTTAATCAGTGTCATATTTAGACGGGAGAAAGCAAACAAACAAAGAAGAAAACAGAATGTGCTTTGAAATTAAAACAAAAATCAATTTCTTCTGTAGCATTATGACCTTAAGTTTGCACTTCCACTCTTTCCATCTATCTCAACCCACCTGCATTCCTCACCAGCTTATTGGCATGTTTATCTGAAACCCCACTTTATCACAGAAATACATCAATTGATTTAGGGTTTTTTTTTAGAGATCAATTGTACATTCCTTCTCTCTTATCTCTTGTGCTCAGAGGAGCTAGAAAACATAATCTTCTAAAGTGAGCAATTGACATGCAGACCCCTTGAGAGCTGTCCAGATCTCTGCCTCATTTCACAAACACATGATTTATGAGGAAGTTTGCTATTAAGTGCACTAGGTGCAACTGTGCCAACCACTTGCCCACACTGTGGCAGTCAATCTTTTTGTTTCCGAACAAGTTTATGAACTGACAGTTAATTTATAGGAATTTGCACTTAGAATCTGAGCATCCCTCCTATGTGTTAATGACACTGAAAACTGTGTGACCATATTTTAAAGGGGCTCTATTTATAGGACATTACATTTGAAAGTAGATAGAGGATGTACAGACTTTTAGCTTTTGAATGAATTCCCTGTCATCTCTAAGCTGCAGTTTTTGAAGGTCTGAGGAGGTGAATGGTGGGGCTTCTCTGTGTGTGGGAGTTATCACTAGACTTTGGCCCAAAGCATACTCTACGCCAGAGGATGCGCCACAAATAATCTATTCATCACATATCAGTCACAGACTTGTTGCACGTAAGGTCCTTTCGGTTTATTTTTGCATTAAATGGGCCTTTTCTCATGGTCATTTGATTTGTGCGTGCTCTGTCTTTCTCAGGCATGTAAACAGAGAGTGGGTGTAAAGCAGTCCAATGGATAGGAGGAGGCGAGACCCGGCTTGACAATGTAAATAATATTTTAATTATAAACTTAAGCAAAAGACGAACGCACACATGACGGACATGTCCGTAAACGATCTCTCTCCCTCGCACCACTGTCTGCCATCTTAATTAGCCTGATAAGGGACCGGGTGTGCCACAGTGAGTTTGTGTGATGACATATGGTTGGAATAAAAATTTAGGTGCTTGGTTTAAATAGCTTTTTTCTGTCTAGAAAATATGGATAGCAGTTTGAAATTGTTTTAAAAAAAAAAAAAATCAATAAATGATGGAAAATCTGCATTTTAACATAACCTCTGCGCAAGTACATGAACTCTTCTAGCTAGGTTAGTTAGATTTCACAAGTTGCGTTCTGAAATATCAGAACGCAATTCGTAATGCAACAAAAGTGCTGTTCATGTTACATTCTCAGCATTGACGTAAGGGCTGCTGTAGCGGACATTTTTGTAAAACTATGTTCAGTTTTCTTTTTCAGGTCAATATTGTCACAGCAGAGCAGCAGTTTAAAGAGATTCTTGTTAAGCAACTAATTGAAGTAAACAAGTTGATTAAACCATCACATTATTATGTCCCATTTAATGGTACAGAACTGAAGATACTCTATTGCTCCCTTGAGTACTGACGATTGTAACTGCCACAGTAAAGAGAACACACATTAAATATATATAAAGGGACTGCCAAGGATTCACATTTGCGTTCTTTCTTCGAATATGTTTCTGGCCTTATGATTTATGACATGAACGTAGCACTTAAAAGTTATCTTACCGTGTGAATATTGATTTGGCAGAGCAGTTTATTTCTGAAGGGGTGATTTGACTGTATGATTAACACTTGTCTACAGCCAATTGAAATCAAGCCAAGAATTAAACTGAAAATGTCACCTCTTAGTGACACCATGGTGAGGTGTGGAAAATCAACTCTCCTCGGTTCATTAAACCATGAAAAGTGGCTTTTATGGACGTAACATGGGCAGTGACACAGATGAGATGATGAGGGGAAAGAAGAGAGGTCAAAAGGGAATTTGGCACTGAGATTATGAAGACTGGAATATTTATAGTGAAAATGTGACTAGAGATGAATTGCGGAGCGAAGGATAGCTCACAGAGTAGGCCTACGGTAAGGCACAAGATCCTGCATACTGCAACTCTTAAGATAATAAAAAATAAATTTTATTTTGTTTTTGACACTCATTTGAGCAAACGAAGTGGGAGCTCATTTGGTTGAATCAGCAAATGATTGATATAGTTTTGTTTTTATGTCAAGATCAGCCCTTTTTCTGCTGCTGTGTTTAAAACACTCTTGAACTGTCAGTGTCTCAGCTCTACTGAGAAACTCTTTCTGAAGGGAAACACAGGTGGTTGATGTTATATGCTTTTTTGTGTGATTTAGTGTCATGCACTTTAACAAATGACCGTGTAATTCAAGAATAAATGTAATATTTATAATTAAATAGTTCATTAGTAGAAAATGTGGAAAATTCAATCAATTTACAGATCGATTTGATTTTAGCAGCTTCAATCTTTTTCTTTTTTTTCCCGCCCTTTTTGCATAACAAATTGTAAGACCTAACATCAAGAGGAAAAAAAGATAATTGTGGATGTGGAAATTGTGCACTGATGTTCACATGAACTAGGGGGTGTTGTTTATTTCTGTTAACAGGTATTTTCTATTATCAATATCCTTTTGGATATTTTATTTCTGTTGGTTTGCATTAGAGGTTTGAATCTTCACTGGCCTCATGATTCGATTACGATTCAGAGGGTAACGATTTCATTATAAAAACTATTCTCGATGCATCACAATGCATCTCGTCCTTCAATATCTTTCTTTTTTCAGTTTCTTCCAAATTTATTTTTTCCTTTTCTGCTTTTTATTTAACAGCTGTTTTAAAAATCAGAATGAGTCGCATTACATGAACTGGCCTTTTACATTCAGTATGAGCTGTGAACAAAACAAGGAACATCCACAAGATTAAATAAATGCTTCTATTGTTTAAAAGAGTATCTCCGTTTTTCAGTTTCTTTATAACCTTATATAAAAATCTCTTAAAAGCACAATATATATATCTCTCATATTCTATGAGAGTGCAACTGTCAGCTTCTCCTCACCTGCACGGATGAGAGTAAAGCGATTTTAAATAGCGCAGTTGTTGCTTCAGAAATTGATCAAAACATCACCAACATCTCCCAAACTGCTGCCTTGTCATTATTTTCTTCTGTGTTTTCCCCCGTTGTGTGTAAATTAGTGCAATTATGGGTGTGAGCTCGTCTTTCATGTTGTTTGTTTGCTTCTTATCACTAATAAACTCTCTCCGTTGCTTTGTGCGTTATATCGGGATCGTAGTTTAATTCGGGCACAAATGGTTGGTCTGCAAACATTCGTGTTTATGCACTTAACTCGCTTCTTTGTTTCCACATCTGTTTTTGGCACACACCACTGCCGTGATTTAAACTGAATTCAGAATAGATTCTGATTCTTTTGTATGAATCGTGATGCATCGCTGAAACTATTTTTTCCAACAGCTCTAGTTAGCATAAAGGCAGTGTTTCCCCTAGGATTTTTTTTCAGCAGCCGTGCTGTTGTGCACGCATCCACAAGCCTTCAATGCCAGACACGTATTAACTCCTGTTGGTTGACGAATAGTTTAAAACAAGGTGTCAAACTCCATTTCAGCCTGGGCCACATCAAGGTTTATTTGTGCCCTCAAACGACCGGTTGAAAATGTGGCGCCAGCACCTGCTTTGGTAGCACCCATGCAAATAATATTACATGTTATGTGAATTGAAATGTACATTTGACAGTATAGCATCACCTACAACAACTCACAACATTATTATATGGCTTTAATAATATAATGTATAAAACATTATACCACCTTTTTTTTTTTTTTTTTTTTTTTGTGTGTGTATTTGTGTATGTATGTGGTGGGGTCTCTTTTCACAGTGTATAAAGCACACAGCTGACTGGGGCTGGCAAGCGTTATGTTATGTAAGAATATTAAATGAACCATGTGTAATCCAAACAGCTGCGCTCATAATTTGGCAGTGGCGCAGCACCGCTGCAAAATGCATGTAGGGGAATCACTGATATACGTTTTTTGATACTAGGAGTGGGCGATATGACCAAAATCCTATATCACGATTTGAGTCATTTTTTGTCATGATAACGACTTAGGTGCGTGAGTATTGAAATCATCCCAGTCCCTTCATTTGTGGTCCTGTGACAGAAAAAGTGCATATTACACCCGCTACTCATTCTGTTTTCTCTCTTCATTTTAGAAAGGGTTTTGATGTGAAAGGGTTTTCTGTGAGAAACCAGAACGAGTACCGGTTGTTATATGTGCTTTGTCTGTCACAGGATCACAAATGAAGGGACTGGGATGACTTCAAAACTTAAGCACACTTGCATGTTGCAGACAGCGTGTGCAACACTCACACAAAACACAGTTGCGCATGTTTGAACGGTAGGCATGTTTGAAGCGTGGGATAAATATCATTGAATTTGCTTTGACAGTGGCTCAAGCTACATTTCATGCCACAGAAGCCGACTCAGTGTGATTATTTTTTTATTATTATTATTATTTATTTATTTATTTTTCTCAGTTCTAGACAATCTTTTCATCTAATGACATGTGCAGCTGTCAGTGAAAAACACATTCATTATTTCTATCAGTCTCACATGAAGCCCTGACCACTGATATATACGTGGATATATCGACATACACAATGTTCAAACCTTGCAAATTGCAGAATTTTCTGCTCGGTATCACATTTTCTAAAGCCAAACCAATTCCACACCATGTAGGATGCACTTTTTTTTTCTTGATAATCTCCTCATCTTCTCATTCAAATTTTGAGGAATGAACAGTCCCTCTGCCTTCCTCCATTTATCCGAGTGTGTAATGCATGTGTGTTATGTGCGTTACACATTTCTTGCATTACCACAATAGAGACGATAATCCAAAATGTATACCGGTTGGCAAATTTCTACCGATCTACCGGTATATCGCCCACCCCTATTAGATACTATTTTCATAATAAATTGTCATTTACATTTTTTTTTTTTAGAACATAATGATCTGTCACATCGTATGTTATTTTAAGTGTTTATTTAAAATGTGACAAAAATGAGGTTAGGGTGCCTTCACACTTGGTTCGATTGCTTGGTCTGAACCCAATTTTGTTTATCCCCCCTGCCCCCGCTTGTCTAAGTTCACATAAAATTATTTGGGTCCGAACCACGGTCCGATTTTGTCATCAACATGTGTAGTTACAAGCGGCAACTTAAAGATATCAGCTTCACTGGGTTTGAAGTGTTCGTTTCTTTGGATTTACGACCAAATCTTGACGTAAATGGAACAACACTTATGCTTGTCTGCCACAGATGCATCAAATGTGCTGTGATGTGAAGGATGTTAGTGTTTGTCTGCCGCAAGCCTGTTAATTCATTACAAGAGATGTGAAGAATGTGAGCTGCTCTCTGAAGGTGATTTATTTGGAAACAAGCAAGAATGAGAAATGCATTATACCATATTAATTGCAACCGGGAGCCTGCAAAGATGCAAATTATGCATCAAGAATAGTGTTGTTTTTTCAGATTGCTCTGTCTCCCTGCAGTTTTACTTTTTAGTCTCACTTGGCCATTTCATGGATCATACTGTATGGTTGCAGAAGTGTAGTCTTCCTCACCGTGAAGAGAGACTGGTCTGCTTAGCTTATTTCTTGCTTTCACTGGATGTTTGTAAATCAAGCATCCTGTCTTTTAACCATGTCTGTGTAGTGAATGAGAAAACGGTCAAGCAAAGATGTGGACAAAGAGAATGGACCCTGACAAACCCTCTGAGGTGTAAATAAGCGTAATTTATTTCATCAGTGGCAGAATCCACTCAGTAGAGAAACGTCCTCTGCCATCTGCCCCTGCCACAAAGACTTTCCCTCTTTCCCCTCCTCCCATACTCTTTTCCTCCCTTTCCTCCTGCATTTTGTCATAGCTGCTCCACTGACTGTCCCATTTCCTCTCTCTCTCTCTCTCTCTCGCTCTCTCTCTCTAAACTCTCTACTCTCTCCCACAGCTTCTTTTCATACCTTTCCTCCTTTCTTTGACTGTCTACATTATTCATTCTGGCTTGGGTTATTCCAGTCCATTTCCATTGTACATACTCCAGTATGTTATCACACACATGCGTTTTTTTAGCCTTTAACATCTGATCCTTATTAAACCACATCAACCTACACAAACTCCATAAAAGCGGCACTATAAAACTGAGTACCATTAGCCATGGCAATGTCACCTTTAAGATATCTAAAGGCAGACACGGCCAGTTAGAACAGGAGTAGGATTGATATAATGGAAGTTTTATCCCCGTCATTAAGTTTACCATCTCTAATGATTAACAGTGGCATTTGTAATGGTAAGGCTATTACAACAGGTAAGACCATGAATGGATCCATGTTACTGTGGTTAGGTTAATGTTGATAGTCTTTTCTAAAAAAAAAATAACAATAATATAAATAATAAATACTAATAGTCTAAACACATTACAAACCTTTAACTACTTTCACTAACTTAATTATTTATGAACATTTCTAATTGGTAAATGCTTCAGGACTGTTGAATGTTGCATGTTTATTAGGTGCTACTAGTCACAAAGCAAAAAGGGAAATGGAAAATGCTCCACGCACAGTATGTTTGACGCAAATTGTGTCATCAGCACAGCTGCGTGGCTTGACAGCGGGCCACCTAGATTTTCTTGACTCGCGCACGTGGTCGTCAGCTGTGCGCATCGTCTGCGCATGCACCTGCCATTGACTGTACTAAAAGAATATCAGAGAGCAGTTGTAGTGTGCATGTGTCGAACTATTCGTTCGTGGTCAGAAAATTATACTCACTAAGGCAACATGGTCAACCAGGTGCAAGGCAATCTGGAACATGCAAAAATGAAGTATACATGGGCACAGTGTTGGAAGTAACGTGTGTTACGTAATCAGATTTCTTTTTCGAGTATCTAGTAAAGTAACAATATTTTTTTTTTATTTTAGACCATAATATAATTTTAAATAAAGTAACACATTGCTTTTGGACACCTTTACTTTCCCTGTATTGTGAGAAATCAGGAGTAAAAGTGTGCAAACTTCGGGAAGGAGACGTAGTGCATGATGGGCATTGTATTTGTATAGAGCAGGGGTGGGCAACAATTTTGGTAAAGGGGCCACATCGGGCTTTAAGTAGTGCATGGGGGGTGCCACATTTGATTCCTTTTGAGATATATTTTCTGCATTGATTTGGTTTTTGTATCTTTTAAACTCAGGAATAGTTGTGTACTCAATTGTATGAAGTGTATCTGTGACTAATGGGATTATTCTGCAATTGCCTAAGGTATTATATTGCTCTACAAAGGGAGATACTTTTCTATCAGGCATTAAAAAACCATTTTACCATCTCTACTTCCCTGTTAATTTATTATTCAGTTTAACAATCTCTACATCAGGGGTCTGTTTTAATTAAAAATAAATAAATAATAATTTATAGAACTTTTAATGTTTGTCGCAAAGCGGGCGAGTTTACTTATTTTTTTCTAAAACATTACCCGTTTACATGCTAAAAGGGTCATGATGCAGGTCTCCTCGATGGTTTGGTTTGACTTTCAGCACACAACTGAATAACACAGGCTGCATGACTATGATAAATGAATACTGCAAGAGTTACATTAACATACTGGTGCAAAGGGACTTCAACATTCCTAAATTGCACAAATAAGAAATACTTATACATATTTGTCTCTGGCTTGCTTTTGTTCGCATGTCAATGATCCCGAGATCTACTTTTATATTTAATTTAATCACTGAGAAGGTTTACCTGCAAAGTAGCACCAAACATTACAAGCAGCCTCAAGAATGGACACAGAGTAGCCATATAACACTTTTCCTTGAGCAGAATATTGCACTATAGATCGCTACATGGTTGCCAGATTGCACAAGATATGTATAACATTAGGCAGACTATTTCCAATTTGCGCAAGTATAAATCTCAAACTGGGGGTGTTGTGTCTCTTATTTGGCAACCCTGAGAATGTTTAACGCTTGTGAAGACGTGCTAGGTCCCAATGCAAGTTAACTGATATATCCAATGGAGAGAAAAAAAACTCTTTTACAATAACTGAGTCGCGGGTCACATTAAACCATTTGGAGGGCCTGATCTGGCCCACGGCTGTATGTTGCCCATGTCTGCTATAGATTGTGAGGCCAGAAACAATTTTGCACAGACGAGTCACTTCTATTTAAATGAATGGGAGTAATTGGAATGCCCATCGAAGAAGCTCTAGCACCCAACAGTCAATGGATGTAGAAAGGAAGTCTCGCCGTGCAGGTAAAAGAGCTAATCACATTTTTGATACAGACATCACCTGTCAATTAATTCACTAACGCACATGGGCATTTCATGTTTTAGCATAATATGAGGTCAACATTCGGTTGAGTGAAACGGGATTGATTCATGTGTTAATACACGCTGCATTAAAAAATCAGTAAACGCATTTAGGCAGAGTGATTATAAGACTAGTCTTCCACTGGCCACAACATGATACACAGGGTGAAATACTCAATTCACTAACTAGCCGAAATACTCCATGTTAGAGCTCCCTGTAACTGGGAGAATGGGATGAGAAAAGACTCTGGATCAGTGGCTCCGAGCAAAGTTCTACATCGATTGAGTATGCAGAGTAAATGTCTTAGTTTCTAAAAATATTCAAAAAATGTTATTTATAATAAACAAGTAGTTTCATTCATGAAACAAACCGTTTTTATGACATTTTGGAAGCATTAAAAACAATTTCATTCAAGTTGAATCAAAATGCGCCTTTGAAGTTGTATACAGTCAGACAGTGGTGTCTCTACGCACGGTGGATCAACTCAAAACAAGCTGCAACGAGATGACTTAAGTGAAAATTATTCTATTATTATCAGACACATTCCTCAAAAATGTTAGGCTGGCATTTCCTACTGAATGTTATCCTGACTTTTGAAAAACATCTCAAGTTGACTCTGACATTGTCGATGGGCACATTATGACATATGATGCAGGTTCAAGTGTTGGACTTTGCTGCTTTAGGTAAGACAGTGGTTATTCTTCATTATTTTGGCTGCCATGTTGATGAAAAAACAAATCATGCATATTCATGTTATTGATACTTTATTATAATTATGACATGAAGAACTACTTTCTAAATATCTGTTTACTATGTTGTTTTGACATGAGTGTTGTACAGTAGCTAGCATGACCTGTAATGTCGCTTGTGTGCAATGCATGGCTTATTTGTATGGAATACATAGCATAGCAGAAGAGAAAGTAGCTGTGAGAAAAAAGTAACACAAAAATAACGCAAAAGTAACATACCGCTTTACTTTCCATCAAATGTAACTTTTTAATTAAGTTACTTTTTTTAAGGAGTAATGCAATATTCTCATGAGCTACTTTTACTCAACACTGCCTGGGCCTTAACATTACCCCCTGTAGTTAAGATGAGGAACAGTTGTTGAGCCACTGTAATCCGATCCAAATGGCTTCAGTCATTTTGCTAAATTCCGCTGGACTTTCCATTCATATTCTGCGTTCCATTCAACTCCGTGTTTGAATTTCCATCTTCCACCTTGCAAGAATGCAATTGAACACCACTTGTATATTCAGACTTCCAACTTAAACTTATGCAGAAATCCTGAAATCTGATTTCACCGAGATACAGTTACATGACGTCTTGCAAACATGTCCGCATCCAGGGAGATTTACACAGTTAATGATAAACATTCACTTTTTAGCAAATTAAAAACATAAATGAGTCAGTGTTCCTACATTACATAAAAAACTTGTTTAGCAAATGTTTGCAGAGACTTAATTATACTCTGTTGATTGTACATCTGTAGAACAAATGCTAGCATTGCATCGCATTGTTTTTCCTCCTCAATTTGCTTGCTTTATAGATGTCTATGTGGACAGCTGAACAACTGCTATGATAACAGGAGCATTACAGTTGTGTTTCCCTATATGCCATCTTCCAAGCATCGGGCAATGGAATGCCTTCATGCTTGGAGATCAGAGATATCCAGTAGGAATATCCAACAACCAATTTTAATTGGAATGCAGCATTAACCTATACAAATGTAACCACCCCTTCCCTTCACCCACACTCACTACAAAATCACACCCTCCAAAGACATGTCACCAAGCTTGTTTTTGCAAACCCGAAAATGTAAAAGGAAGACAGCCTTTTATGTTTTCTAACAGAGCCTGTGGCTAATTCAGAGACAGATGTGATATGACACCTTTTTCAGTGATATCTGTTCACTAGTAGGGATGGTTTCTGTGTGGTATTCCACAAAATCACCTACAACACCTTTTAGGTGTTTGTGTGTGGTTGGCAGATTCTACATCTCTCTTTAATTAAACCCACTAGTGAATGATTGACTGATTTTGTTTGTTTTCTTGGGTGGCTCAAATTCAGCTTTGCTTTGTGAGTGTTTCCTTTTCCTATTAAATGAGAAGTAGAAGTCTGGTTAATGAACACACTACAGGACTATTTTGCACATGAAAGAGATCCTGTTTGCATTTCATACAGATTGTTGAACTTTGGTTAATAAATTGGAATCAAGTATGTTGTCGCCTCTGTCATGACTGACAGTTCTCTGTATGCCTCACTCCACATTCTGGGAGGACTGACTGGGATGTCATTATACTGTGGAATTCAGGTATAATCCAGTAATGGAATTATCTCCTTTTTCTCACCAATAATACCTCCCTTTACTGCATGTGTTGTGGCAAGGGATCTGCAAAACTACCTATTTTCAAAATGGACTAGTAGTGGTTAAACGACTGGTCAACTTTTAGGAAGCCCTGTTAAGCTGTTTTAAGGCTCACCTGTGCACGCTCTTGCATCCACAAACTGATAGAGGGAAAGCAGCGGAATGGAACAGAATGCAGGTGTCTCCTGTGTTTTTGTTTGCTGCCTTAACAACAACAAAAAAGAGGTGTCCGTTTAGCAGCTTTATAATTAACGCTTTATTTGTTGCTGAGCCTAGACCTGACCAATTGAAGCAACCCCAGATCATAACCATTATTTAAATGACTTTTGTTTTGGCCAGTCAGTGTAGTTGTTCTCAACTAGGCAGGTGTTAGATGACTAGTCGACATTTTCAACCATTCCTAGTTCTGTCACTGCTTCTCCCTTGACTTTTCACCTGCTCTGTCTTTGTATGTCCTAATTTTGCTCCCTGTTTTCCCCTCTTCATCTTAATGTAATGCAAATTTTTGGGGGCAAAGAAGCCCTCTTTTTCTTTACCCTATGTACATGTGAAGTAGCTCCTTCCCAATAGCTGTTTAATATCTTTCTTTGGTTGATACATTACATGGTTTCAAGCTTGACCTCAAACTCATAAGCTACCCATACTAGATTTTGAATGTTTGTTGTTTCATGCTTCTTTGAACGAGACAATAAAAAGATTAACATCTTAATGCTTAACACACTCAAATGACCATTTTACTCAGACAAATCACCAGCACATTCTCTCTCTCTCTCTCTCTCTCTCTCTCTCTCTCTCTCTCTCTCTCATTACAAGACGCATTTTTTCAGTGAATAATTTGACAGCATATCACAAAAACGCATGACCAAGAACCTTGAGCTTTCAAAAAGAGGCCTTTTTATGAAACTGGTACAACGACAAACTCTCTTCTATATTATGTTCTTTCTGGTTGAATGAAAGCTGCTTCACCATAAAGGTGTCAAAAAAATGTGTTCCAAACTTGCAAAACAGACACTCCATATGTTACCCATTTCTCAAACCAAATTTATTTAAACACTGCTAACCCCAGTATTATGCATGACCTACAGATTTCATGGCTAGTAGTGTATATAGTGTTGCTACAAAACATATGTTCACATTTAAAGCTTGAAACCTGTGATTTATTTAAATTTTTCAAGATTCTGTTTAGAAATGATTAATCACTGATGGAAATTTCTGTATATGCTACTAATGCTCTATTTGATTAACAGTATAAACATGTTTTATGACAGTATACTCTCTTTGATCTTTGTATGACAGTCTGGGCACATAAAAGCATGCCCTGTCAATCACCTGTGTCATACTGTGCATAGATTTTGCAGATCTTCCAGTGCTCAATTTTACAGTCTTTACAGAAAACATGCCTGGAGGGGCTTTAGTTGGAAGTTTTGGCATGTCTACACTTTTCTGGTTTGTGAATCGTTAGCATTTTAATCAGCGGTGCCTCAGTGTGAGCTAATGACATTTATTTTGATGTCTAGTTGAAAAATGAACTGTCAAAGTTATACCAAGGCAAAACAGAGAAAATATTTTTTTATTGATATAAGACCACAAAATGAAACCTTCAAATGCCTTTTTTTCTAGGCAGCATTAAGACCCTGTTTACGCCTAATATTCAGATGCAGTTTTGGTAATCCAATCACATGTGGTCAGTGCTGAATACAGGTCTAAATGGGGTCTAAAATTGTTGTTATCGGATCACAAAAACCACATACAAATGTGGTCAAAAACGCATATCATAGCATTGCAGTTGAGGTATAAATGGTAATCCGTCCTGTATGTCACGGCAGCAGTGAAGCACATTCCCTCACCTGTCATTCAACCGCTGTGCTGAAACAAGAGTTTAAACTTTGCCAGTTACTAGCTGTTTAAAAGGAAATAACCATCCGATCAGAAAATTTTAAAAAGTGTATATACAGAAGCATGAGAACTTCTCAGATCTTCTTCAGTGTGTCTGATATCAATATGCAGGTACGCTTGTGAGAAACATGAATATCTGCAGCTCAAGTTAATACAACTAATCCACTAAAATAATGGACAATGCTGCTCAAAATGTTGCTTTTGTGCTTGCATTAAATTTCAGTTGGATCTGGGAGAAATAGCGTGCCATTTTTTTGCATTTTTTGTCGTCATGAAACGGAGACCCTTCCCTCGAAGTATAATCACAAGTGGTCACAGTAGAGGCATTAAAGTGACTAGCTGTATACAGTGATGCGTCTCACCTGTCCACATGTGTTTGGATCACCCGAGACGCATATTTTAACAGGTGTAAACAGGGTCTATGAGTTCTAATGCTTGTGTTTTTGGCTTAGTCCATTGGGTTGATGTTTAAAGTAAAATGGCGGTGTCTGGTGTCTGCGGTGTTTCAGTTGGGTACTTGTATAAAACCAGAAATTGTAAAGCTGTGCTCTGCCGCCATTGGTCTGTGTGTGTGTGTGTGTGTGTGTGTGTGAATGGGTGATTTGGACACAGTGTAAAGCGCTTTGGTAACACCTGAGATTTAAAAAAATTCACCACATTCATACTCCACTGTCTAGATGGGATACTGTTTTTGTGTTACACAATGTAAGATTGGTTTGTTAGAAATGAACAAAATTTAATTAAGGATCAAATAATCCAACAATCTGTCTTCCAAACCATGTTTTTGTCTTACCCCAATACACTATGGTAAGCCTATAAATATTTATATTTTAGACCTGTCAGGGTGGATTTGGCGGGAAATTGCATACTTCTGTTTGTTGTCCATGCGTGTTTACGTCACATCTGTAAATAAAGAAATTTATGTCCAGCTAGCTACTACAGCGATGTATATGTGCGGTAATAAGTGTGGTAAGGGTTTTCAATAAATCAAAACAACAGTGGAAGACATGTTACTTAGCTGCTCGTAAGATATATTTTTCATATATCCATCTTTTTCTTTCTTTCATTAATTATTAAATTTTTTGAGGGGACATCGTTAGTGAAGAAATTACAAAAACAAGTTCCTCCGCATGTAACTTGCCATTTTATGCTTCAACTGCTAGAGGACCAAATGTTACATAGTGTAGCTTTAAAGACTCTTGGCTGTGACCTTAAACCTTTCAGCAAGTTCACTTAGCTGTAGAGATAAGCAGCTTTTAAGACATGCTTATTTACACTTGGCACGAACTCTTTCTTCCTCCGAAATACCGGAAGATCTTTTATCAAGATTGTGTGGAACATGAAATTATTGTTGTCACTTTCACAGTCTGCGGTCAGAGACCACATGCTCTACGAGCAGACAAACTTCCTCTTCCTTTAGAGGGAAAATTCTTCTGAAAACCACAAGGATCACGGGTTACAGTAAAGGTGTGCTTTCACTTTCATGTGTCTGAAATAATCCACTAATGGTTGTACAGAACATTTCTAATTTATGTAAAGGAGCATGTAAAGTACGGTGCCAAGGTTTTGGCACATAAGATGTTTCACAAAAGCTTTTGTCTTAAGATGGTTATTTATATTTTCAGCTTTAGTGTGTGAATAGGAAATAGACATTTTAGACTCCCAAAATTGATTTTGCAAATAGAATAGAATAACAGGGAGCCCTGCAACAGATATCATGGTCCCCACAGAGCCCCCCACTGAATATTGAGACAGTCTGGGATTACAAGAAGAGACTGAAGCAATTGAGACAGCCTAAATAGAAGCTTGGAACATCCTATCTGCCAACAACCAAGTAAAACTAGCAAGGTATACCTAGGAGATTCTGTGCCGCAAAGGTGGTCACACCGAATATCGATTTAGCTTTTTTTGTTTACTGGACTTTGTATGACATTAATTGATAAATGAAATCAATATATGTAATTATTTTTGAAGACATCCTCACTATGCAACATTATTCCCAAGTGCCTATAAGATTTGCAGAGTACTGTATATAAATAAATACATTGGCTTTCTATGATCGTTTGATATTTCAGAACATTTCTGTAGAGTGACTTTTCCCTGAATATCAATATGATGTTGAGTAGAGTGATTCTATGCTCTCATAATAATATATTATTTTTAGCTCAGCTTCACCGTTTCACATGGTGGATTCTCTTTGTTTTCAGACAAATCCAAGCCCAGATTGAATCTGCAGTTATTTTCACTTGTTATTTTGGTAAATATTTGTTAAAGCTGAGAGTACTTTAGTCTTCTTGGTAGCTAAAAGCATGATTACATTTGAAAATAAAATAAACAAGCAAAGGGAGATATACAAGGACCAGAAACACAAATTTAGTTTATTACTAGGACTGTCGATATATTGTGTTAACTTTGTGCTATTCGTTATTTTTAAATTTGTTAAAAAATTAAGGCAATTATTCATGCCCCTGATCCAAACATAAATGACATAAAAGGGTATGTTCCTACAATTGGAGCAATTAAATTTTTGTGTGAATAGTACTGTGTTAATTGCTAAAACATTTGAATCAATTGACAGCCCAATTTATTACATAATTGCTATTTGCAATACATTACTATTTAAAGTTGTATGTTTTTATTTGACATATGAATTACTTTTAATTTTTGTGCATGCTACCAGATACAAACTCACATAAAGGTAAAAGTTTCCAGACTAGCTAATAAATATAAGGACGTTTATTGACAAAGTATTATATGAGTAAAATAATTATATATTCTAGGAGTTTTAATGAGCTAGCTATCGTCAACCTCCCTGATGAAATCATCATCATAAAATCATGAAGATGCACCAAACATTCACTATTTTTGTTATTACATTTTATTAACCTCAACATAGTGAAGTTTGCCTTTGTCTAAAAAACAAATGAGTTACCTTGGCATTGGCAAATTTGAGAGTCGTGACTGTTGGCACGTACTAAAGCTATTCCACCAGCACGGTTAAGCAAGGTTAGATAACCGTGCCGGGAACGGTTTTTAATTGTACTGTGCCAAACTGTGCTCAAATGGAAATGGTTCAGGAATAATTCCTCACCATGTTCCGACTCGTTCGGCCTGTGGTGGAAGAGGGGCTTTTGTTTCCTAGCTGCTAAACTGATATTATCTGCATCTTGTTTCAAAGAATGGTGCTAGGTAGGACACGTCCTTTATAGGCAGCAGTATACCTAGTGTCCTCAACTTCAAATTAACGTTGTTTAAACAATATGGCGTTCGTACGATAAATGGAACGTTTTATGGTTTCTATGACAGCACTCATCGTTCTCAACCTGCCTGGTGAGAACGGAATCTCTGTGGTAAACTTTAGGAGAGTTAGAACGATGTAGAGAAAAAAATATTTTTTTGCTGCTTTACTTTTATATTTACTTCATAATAATTTTTACATTATATATTATTATAATTTTACATATTAAATATTTACCCCCGTCTACTGAGTAGATTTGTATGACTTCTGCTGAAAACAAATTAGATTTTTAGAAGAATGTCTCAGCCCTGTAGGTTCATACAATGCAAGTGAATGGTGGCCAGGCCTTTTAACCCTCTGGGGTCGACGGACACGCCGGCGCGTCCTGCTGGATATTTTCGTCATTACAGCAGAAACAACTTAAAATACTCCGTCATTTTTGGGCATACAGATACAGAAGTGTAAGACATCATTAGAGACTATAAAGGGTCTACTTTTATTTGTGTACACTCATAATAACAATGAAACATTGTGCTTTTGTAAAATAAAGAAAATAAAAAGGGTGAGCTTTCAGCAGTCTCTGGGTTTGTGAGCATATTTCAGAAACGCGTCACAAAAATGACCTGAAACTCCGCGAATACTTATCACACAAACATGAAACGTATGTCTAAAGAAAGCTTTAAATGTCTACTTTTTAATAAAACAATTCAAATCTAAAAATATTCTCCTGCAATGTAATCTGTATGAAACAAAGCGCTGTACAGTTTTTACTGGTTCATCTAATTATCTGTAATGTGATCCCACCCACCAGCAGAGCACGCCATTCATACGCTAATGTGCTGAGACGATCAATGCAAATGTACCCTCCCCCCACTGTGAGGCTGTAAACAAATGTTGTTCATTTTTCTGCATGTTTGTAATGATACACAGGCAAGAAAGCTCCAGGATTGTAAGAAAGATTTAAAATTTTCCTCAGAAGAAGAGCGGGACTCTGATGATCGTTTGTATTTTGAAGAGAGATTTGATCCAGCCGAGGATACAATTTCAGACGAGTAAGTCAATTAGTTTTCATTAGTTGACATGTTATTTTATATAAACATGTAAATATTTTACTTGTGGGACTGTTTCCATACTTGCCAGACAGGATTCAGAGTATTGAAATTTGAAATATGTCCTAATAAGCAAGTTTTAGTTACATTTAAATGCTGTTTCGGCTAAAGCTGGTATTTAAATTGTATGCTGTATAATATAAATATGATATAAAAATAATATGAATGTTTAGATTATATTTTAACTAGTGTTTATGCTGCCTCATTATCATCAACAAAGCTTGTGCTTGCAAATATGTGTTCAGATTAAATGAGTAAAATGCACTTTAAATATGCCCATATTAGAAAATCAGCATATTATAATGATTTCTGAAGGATCATGTGACACTGAAGACTGCAGTAATGATGCTGAAAATTAAGCTTTGATCACATTTTACAATATATTCAAATAGAAAACTGTTCTTTTAAATTGTAAAAAGAGTTCAGAATATCATTGTTTTTACTATATTTTGGATCAAATAAATGCAGTCTTGGTGAGCAGAAGAAACTTATTTTAATGGTAATGTAGGTCTAAAATTAAGTAAAGTCTTTATGTAAAGAAAATATATAGTCAGATTATTTCTTTTAACTTAAAACTTGATTTTGATCATTAAGTCTCCTCATATTCATTCTCTGTCACATTCCTCATTGATGGGCCCAGGGGTGGGTCATTGTCTCTCAGGTGTAAATCACCTTAATATTCATGATCATTCACGCCTCCTCGCATATTACCTTTCAACACTAAAATTGTCTTACAAAAGTTAAATTAATATATTGTTTTGCATGAATGAGTGATCAGGATGGTTTTCACATCATTTTGTAGCAAAAACTCTACTCAAGTCTTGTGGACAAATGTTTAGTATGTGTTATATGACCTTATTTCAGTGACTTAAAATGTAAGTTTTTTTCAAAAACCATGCATAAATGTTATTTTCTCAAAAATACAAACATGTACATGTTGCTCACATATTATTGTTGCACAGTTTGTGCTGAATACAGTGTTATCAGACTTTAGCCATTAATATGTCTTTAAGCAACTGAAAAAAGCACAAATGTCAAGGCATGTCAAAACTTATCCAGGGCCCAAAATACCCTCAGACCCCAGAGGATTAAAGCTCAAAAAGAGATAAAGTCAGTATATAGGTAATCATACATAAGACTCCAGTGTTTTAATCAATGTCTTCTAAAGTGATCCAGTTGGTTTTGGGTGAGAACAGAGCAAAATATAACTGTTTTCACTGTACATTTTGCCTTTGCAGTCTCTAGGCACGATCATGATTTCAAGCTATAGGAAGTATAATCAAGCTTGAAATCATGATCGCCAAGGAGACTGCTGTCAAGGTAGTGAAAAGGGAGATACATTTTGGTCTATTCTCACCCAAAACTGATTGGATCGCTTCAGAAGACATTGATTTTAACCACTGGAGTTTGATGGATTGTTTATGCTGACTTAATCTGCTTTTTGCAGCTTCAAAGATTGTGCCACCATTCACTTGAATTGAATGGAACTACAGAGCTGAGATATTCTTGTGTAAACCTTTGTTTGTGTTCTTCAGAAGAATTAAAGTCATACACATCTTAGATGGCAAGAGGATGAATAAATGATGAGAGAATATTAATTTTTTGTTGAACTAACCCTATAACTTGATACAACATCTAAAAAATGTGGTGCTTCTGCAAAAACACTAAACAGAAAACTGAGACATGTTGCTATCTAGCGCACGTTGATTGTAGAACAACAATGGCAAAACAGTGTAGACAGATGCAGAAATGCATTTGATGTAAACAGACCCTAATGCTACAGAAATCTGCAAAGCTTTCTTTGTAATTATTAAGGTTCAGAATTCACGTGGACCTGTTGAAAGCTCACTCACTCAGCCATGAGTTTATTAAATCACTGCTTTGTCTGTCCTGATTTAAGAGTTCTCCTGCAGCTATGTTACAACAGGCATGGCTGATGAATCAAGGAACAAAAGAGATCTACTACTGGCATTATGTCAAGAAGTGACAGTAGGTCCTCTGAAGTGAAATGGTCCACAGCCATCAGAACGGATTTAACTTTCACTGGGTCCTGTGAATGACAACACTCCTCAGTTTTCCCATGGGCACCTCCAAGCTACAGAGCCACTGAAGAGAAAAAAATTGGCAATTAATAGTGTTTAACAGGTGGTTTATTTTACATCCCTGCATCGAAGAACTCCTCACTGGTGGGCTCTTATGACTTTCAGATTTGCAGTTCTTTGGTTGCTGAGTTTGGGGAGATGAGATATTGGTCTTGGTGTGTGGTCTCAGATGTTTTAACTGTTCTAGTCACTTGAAACAGTGGTCTTGCAGATTTCAGAATGAATGTTTAAATTGAGAAGGACTTATTGTTCTTAGTTTTGCTGAAGCACAACTGCACATTGTTCTAACCATTTTTCTTTGAAATGCCAAGCATAATAGTGCTAATTTTCATGGTCTCAGATAGTGTTCACTATTTTCACTTCAAAGATAATCTTTTCTTTAAGCAGTTCTCTCTTGATTTTCTCATTTTGAGAAGAGGATACCCCTGTTTAACCTACTTTGTCTTGGCAAAGGCTTTGAACAAACTCTTTGAGCATAAACTGGACCCGTCTTTGTGTACACTCCATTATGCCTGTCAGCCTCATTATGTTGTGGTGTGGGGTACTGTAAACTTCCAGATGTTCCCTTGGCAATGAAATATGACCTGAAATGGGTGAGTCAGCAATGGTGAATCAAACTGATGGCAGCAAATTTGTGGCTTTATGATTTCCTGTAGAGGGTGTACAATATAGGAGCAGTGTTTGGGGGAAAATATTTGGCAGGAAGTAAACCAATCCATCCTCAGAGACAGTTCTGTGATCATACCTCCTTGATTAACCTCTGGCTTTGTAGTTTTGCTTGAAGTATGGTCTATTCATATTGTAATTATTAAGCAAGTGTTCCTTGATTTGATCAAGTGCTTGAGTGCTTTGGAATCTGTTCAATAAAGCAAAGAGCTTTATTTCTTTGACCTCTTTAAAGGAGTAGTTTACCCCAAAATAAACAAGATCTGTTATTATTTACTTACCTCTTAATGTTTTGCTAGTGAACCCCATGACTATTTGGTTTAGTCTAGACCAGACCCAAAGCAGTAGCATAAACCTGCCTTGATCAGATTGAAAATTCATGCTGCCCATAGTGGCTCTTATCAGCAGAGGTGACACAATCCTTTGGTAATGTTTATCTTTTATATATTTGTTGAACTAACAAGCACATTTTTATGGGATGAATATAGTATCAAAATTATTCACAAATGTGGAAACACTTATCCATCAATTTGATAAATGACATACATGCTTGTTACTATCCACACACAAAATGGCCTTGTGAAGCATTGAACATGCATTTGTGGATCAAGTGACACACATGCATTCATTGACATGTTTTTGTGTATATTCTGTTTTATTCATTTTAATTTTGAGACTTTTGTTTCGCTGTTTTTATATTTGCCGTCCCACACACAAACAACTACCAATGAATAAGTCCTAAAATGCATTCATAAATATGGGCACATCTATTTGAGAAAACTTCACAAATGTGTGTTATTAGCCTTATACAAATGTCTTTTTACTTGTGTCATTGTTATTTATTATTAAATGAATGTGTACCTATTTGTTCCAAAATAGACATATTTGTGAAATATAAATGTTCCCTTTTGTACAAATAAATCACAGTTTGTGTATGCAACCAAATGACATTCCAAATAAAACACAAAATGGCCTTGTGAAGTATCAAATGTGCATTTGTGGATCAAGTGACACATGCATTCATTGACGTCTTTTTATGTGTTTTCTGTTTCATTCATTTGAATTTTGAGACTTCCTTTCCATTGGTTTTGCCTTGCACAATCCACGCGTAACTTTGTGTAATAAAAGCAGCTACCACTATTAGGTGGTCTTATTTTACAGATGTACCATCAGGCAGGGTGTGGTTTATTCAGAAGGCCACTCTGCATGCAAACTTTACAAGCGCCACTTCAAACAAACAATGTCTGAGGTCAACAGAATGAATGAAATGTTTGTCTAAATTTTGCTCATATATAATGAAGGATAATGTCCTGTCACGTTGTAAAAGGCGAAAAAAGCCAAGTTGAAAGTGTAAGTCCTGGTGACAATATGTTTGTGTTAAATGTCAGACGCTTTCTAGCTAACAGGATTCCAACATCTGGCCATCGGGGTCTTTGTCCCAGATCAGTCTTCTACTCCAATCTTAACCATGTTTCTAGACTGAAATTCCTGTCTACACAATGGGAAATATCTGTTTGTTTAGTACAATTCTTAATGTCGTGGTATCCCATAGGGCTGTGCGAAATGGCGCTATATATATATATATATATATATATATATATATATATATATTTATATTTATTATACACTCACCTAAAGGATTATTAGGAACACCATACTAATACTGTGTTTGACCCCCTTTCACCTTCAGAACTGCCTTAATTATACGTGGCATTGATTCAACAAGGTGCTGAAAGCATTTTTTAGAAATGTTGGCCCATATTGGTAGGATAGCATCTTGCAGTTGATGGAGATTTGTGGGATGCACATCCAGGGCACGAAGCTCCAGTTCCACCACATCCCAAAGATGCTCTATTGGGTTGAGATCTGGTGACTGTGGGGGCCATTTTAGTACAGTGAACTAATTGTCATGTTCAAGAAACCAATTTGAAATGATTCGAGCTTTGTGACATGGTGCATTATCCTGCTGGAAGTAGCCATCAGAGGATGGGTACATGGTGGCCATAAAGGGATGGACATGGTCAGAAACAATGCTCAGGTAGGCCGTGGCATTTAAACGATGCCCAGTTGGCACTAAGGGGCCTAAAGTGTGCAAAGAAAACATCCCCCACACCATTACACCACCACCACCAGCCTGCACAGTGGTAACAAGGCATGATGGATCCATGTTCTCATTCTGTTTACGCCAAATTCTGACTCTACCATCTGAATGTCTCAACAGAAATCGAGACTCATCAGACCAGGCAACATTTTTCCAGTCTTCAACTGTCCAATTTTGGTGAGCTCTTGCAAATTGTAGCCTCTTTTTCCTATTTGTAGTGGAGATGAGTGGTACCCAGTGGGGTCTTCTGCTGTTGTAGCCCATCCGCCTCAAGGTTGTGCGTGTTGTGGCTTCACAAATGCTTTGCTGCATACCTCGGTTGTAACGAGTGATTATTTCAGTCAAAGTTGCTCTTCTATCAGCTTGAATCAGTCGGCCCATTCTCCTCTGACCTCTAGCATCAACAAGGCATTTTCGCCCACAGGACTGCCGCATACTGGATGTTTTTCCCTTTTCACACCATTCTTTGTAAACCCTAGAAATGGTTGTGCGTGAAAATCCCAGTAACTGAGCAGATTGTGAAATACTCAGACCGGCCCGTCTGGCACCAACAACCATGCCACGCTCAAAATTGCTTAAAATCACCTTTCTTTCCCATTCTGACATTCAGTTTGGAGTTCAGGAGATTGTCTTGACCAGGACCACACCCCTAAATGCATTGAAGCAACTGCCATGTGATTGTTTGATTAGATAATTGCATTAATGAGAAATTGAACAGGTGTTCCTAATAATCCTTTAGGTGAGTGTGTGTGTGTGTGTATGTGTGTATGTGTATATATATATATATATATATATATATATATATGTATGTATATATGTATGTATATATATATATATATATATATATATATATATATATATATGTATATATGTATATATGTATATATGTATGTATATATATATATATATATATATATATATATATATATATATATATATATATATATATATATGTATATATGTATGTATGTGTATATATATATATATGTATATATATATATATATATGTGTATGTGTATATATATATATATATATATATATATATATATATATATATATATATATATATATATGTATATGTATATATATATGTGTCGATGGAATAAAGTGTCAGTTGGTATTGTTGGTGAAGGTGAGACTGATAGTGAGAGAGACAAACAAACGCTGAGATAGATGAACAAACAGAATGGAGGACGACTCGGAAACAAGTCAAACACAGGAGAAGGAATATAATTTTGCATTAAAATGTGCGGTCTCACATTATTGGACGAGAGCCATTTATCACCTGCTGTTAATAATGTTAACATTGACACCTTCAAGCTTTCCTTGTAACTGTTCTCCCGCAAGCACGGAGAGAGACTTTATCGCTATTACATCAGGAATTCATAAATAACACCTTTATCAACAGTGCATTTATATCAAGTACACTATATAGTTACCAAAACTGTTTCCAGTATCTAATGGAAGACAAAATCCAAAACAAAACCGTGATTGAGGTCTTTGCTTCAGAATCAAAGCTAATTCTAATATTCAAATAGAAAAGCCTATTTGTGTTTGTATTGAAAAGCGATGCAGAGTTGATAAAACAGATCAAATATCATTTGTAATATTTATTTATTGATAAAGTTTTTCATTGTAATGGACATGACAGGTCTTCCATTAGGCTGCATTGGGCATCATTTTAAATAATTAAAGGAACTTAATTTTTTGAATCACTTCCATTAAAATGTGTAGGTTTTATTCCATATCATACATATCATTATTGACCAAAAAGTTGAATCATATTACCATTGTTTTTATATCGCCCACCCCAATCACACCCTATTTTTTTTTTCTCCAGGAACAAATATTATATTGTGATATACAGCTCTGGAAAAAATTAAGAGACCACAGCAAAAGTATCAGTTTCTCTCGATTTACGATTTATAGGTATGTGTTTAAGTAAAATTAACATTTTTGTTTTATTCTATAAAGTACTGATAAAAGTTCTTCCAAATTCCAAATAGAAATATTGTTATTTAGAGCATTTATTTGCAGAAAATGAGAACTTGTCAAAAATAACAAAAAATATATGTTTTCAGACCTCGAATAATGCACAGAAAACAAGTTTGTATTAATTTTTAAACAACACAATACTATCGTTTTAACTTGGGAAGATTTCAGAAATCAATCTTTGGTGGAATAACCCTGACTTCCAATCACAGCTTTAATGCATCTTGGCATGCTCTCAACCAGTCTTTCACATTGATGTTGGGTGACCTTATGCCACTCCTGGCACAAAAACTCAAGCAGCTCGGCTTTGTTTGATGGCTTGTGGCCATCCATCTTCCTCTTGATCGCATTCCAGAGGTTTTCAATGGGATTCAGGTCTAGAGATTGGGCTGGCCATGACAGGGTCTTTATCCGGTGGTCCTAAACACCTGGCACTGTTGCATCGTGTCTCACAGTCAGAAGCTGTTACTTCTTGGGCTCATAAATCAATACGATTATCCAAACCTTATTGCCTTGTTTAGAATTGTTTTATTGAGAGAAATAAAAAGCATTAATGCAGAAAGCAGCACAGCTAGAAATGCCTTTACAAAACATGAATCATGACAACAGACATACCATGAATACCTTTATTTTAAGGTTTGAACAAGATTTGCTGTTGTGAGAATTTTTTATTTTTCATGTCATGTAAATGTATTTAATGAAAAAAAAAGAAATGTCCAATAAGGCTATAAAAATTAATTTCAAAAGTGTTCTTTAACACTTTCCATAACTGTTGTTATGGAAGACTGGTTCTGTGATATTCATTAGAAATACAAATGTTATCAACCTTGTAAACAATGTGTATTACATTTATTCACCAAGTGTGTGCCAAGTGTGATGTTCTATACCATTGTTTGTGTGTGTACATAAAATTAGTATTTTAAGGACATTGTTTCAACCCAAACAGATCAACATTACATTTTCATTTTGTTTGACCTGACAAAGTCTAATTCAGGGTAAAACATTGTATGTAAACTGAAAGGTTAGCATTGTGCAAGCACTTTTCTCCCATTTTTCAATGGAACGTCTTCATTTGGTTGCATACACAAACTGTGATTTATTATTGCACATTCATTTAATATTAAATTTAAAAGACATTTAAGGCTAATAACACGCATTTGTGACGTTTTCTCAAGTTGGTGGGTAGATGTGCCCATATTTATGAATGCATTTTAGGACTTATTCATTGGTGGTAGTTTGTGTGTGGGACGGCAAAGATAAAAACAGCGAAACAAAAGTCTCAAAATTCAAATGAATAAAACAGAATAGACACAAAAACATGTCAATGAATGCACGTGTGTCACTTGATCCACAAATGCATGTTCAATGCTTCACAAGGCCATTTTGTGTTTAATTTGGAACATCTTCCTTTGGATAGACACGCAAATTGTGTTACATTTACACAAAAGGGAACACTTGTATTCACAAATAAGTCTTAATTTGTACAAATCGCTGCACATTCATTTAATTCAGAATTCACTGACACAAGTTGAAAGGCATTTGTGTGATGCATGTATGACATTAATCGGATTGATGGGTGTTTACACATTTGTGAATAATTTTGGTACTATATTCATCCCTTACAGTACAGTATATTGGAAGCATAGTTTTCCCTGTTGTCAAATATGTACAGATAAACTCCCAAAGATGGAATAAGTTTACATTTTTACTTAAAGCAAAAGACAAGCCTGAACCTTCGACTAAAATCTGTTAGCTTTTGCTTTAAATAAATCATCTGCTCTTTCTTCATCCTCAAAGTCTAGCTGTCAGCAGTATGGCAGGTTCTCCTTTTTCTTGCACTCTTTTCTCACCTCTTTCATTTATTTGCTTGTTTTTCCATGCTGCTCATGTTTCTGCTGGAGATGCTGCTTAGATTGCATCATTAGAGTTAATCAGGGTGTTCTGTGAAAGCCTCTGAAGCTAATTAAAAGTTTCTGCCACCTCCTGTTTTCTCACTAGCATGGTTTCAATCCATGCAGTATGGATTGCTGGTGTGCTTGCATACAAAGCTGTCATGCTTTGACGCTTTGTCTTCCACATCTTGTTCACAGAAGCTCTTCAGCATGACAACTACTTCATCTCCAACATGTCTTTCTACAGCTGTAGCTCAGAAAGCAGACACCCATCATCTCCCAGAAGATAAACCATGTATCCTGAGCCGATATGTTGATCCAGGGCCCTGATTTATTATCCCATTGACCCAGAGTGGCCGCAGTTATTTGCCACCAAAACTTACAGTATGTACACTTATGGTGGTGGGGCGGGGGGCATTGCATGAGTGGTGTTTTATTAGAAGGCTATGCCTTTCCTGCCTGCCCCTCTATGCTCTAATGCACAAGTCTGCAGTTCCCAAAGCCACAGGCCCGGCCCATAAACGCACTCTGGATTTGAACAGCTCCTCTAGGTGGGGGAGTGTGGGTGTTTGTTTAGTGCAAGCAGCTCTAAAATACCTGGAGAGAGCTATCAGTTAGCATACCCATTCATCTCTATTGCGTTACTCAGCTGGCACAGGGTCCCTGCGACTACCCTGGAAGTAGGTGCCATCTTGGCACCAGTTTGCTCTACAGCCGCAGAAAAATGACGTCCTCGCAACACATAGTGTGGCCGTTAATAATTAATGATATAAACTTACCCCTGGAACTTTACACCAGACCCTGTAGTGTGGTGAGCAACACAATTGAAAGCTGCACACACTGGCATGACGGCTTTTAATGCAAAATAAAATACATGGCAAAAGTTTGGGATAATGTACAGATTTTGCTGCTTCGGAAGGTAATTGTTTCTTTAATTCACTAAAGTGCCATTCAACCGATCACAAAGTATAGTCAGGACATTACTGATGTAAAAATTTAGCACCATCACTATTTGAAAAAAGTCAAATCAAGATCAATTCTAGACAGACCCCATTTCCAGCAGCCATCACTCCAACACCTTATCCTTGAGTAAATTATGCTAAATTGCTAATTTGGTCCTAGAAAATCACTTGCCATTGTATCGAACACAGTTGAAAGCTATTTGGTTTGTTAAATTAAGCTTAACATCATCTTTGTTTTTGTTTTTGAGTTGCTACAGTATGAAATAGACTTAAGGTCAATATTAGGTCAAAAATGGCAAAAAATAAACTTTCTCTAGAAACTCATCAGTCAATAATTGTTTTGTGGAATGAAGGCTGTACAAGGCTTGCAATTGCCACAAAAAAAAAACAGATTTCATAAAAAGGTGTGCACTACAGTCTTCAAAGGACAACTGTCTCTATCAAGGACAGAAAGAGATGTGGTTGCCCAGATGTAAACTAAACAAGAGGATAAGTACATCAGTCTCTAGTTTGAGAAATAGATGCCTCACATGTCCTCAGAAGCGATACCCTGTACCAAAGAACTGCTCTAACTCCTCTATTGTGTCAAGTGACCCTGCTTTTCCATTTTTCTTTTTTATTTAGCATTCCTTGCATTGTTTTGAACATGTTTTATGCACAACAATAACTCTCTCAGTCGGCATTAAGGGAAATTTAGACCCTGCACATAAACTGATTTAATGTAATTGTTTCATACATTATGATATTGAAAATACATTTTTATCTTTTCATTTCTGTAATCATGTTGCACTTATTTATTTTTCTTAAGTCAGATTCATGTAGTGTTTACAGTAACATAGATAAGTGTTGTATTTTAAAAGTTGTCAGTCACAAACACCTATAAAATACCTATATTTTGTATTCTTTCTGGCAAACAGCCATGAAAGGGAATGTAAATTATGGTATGTGTGCTACATTTTTTAATTGCAGCATAGTGTTTTTATTATAAAGGGGGATAGCTTTCGCAACTTGGTACTCAATTCTCACTACTAATGAGTACTTTTAAATGAGCTACTCTTACTCTTACTTCAGTAGTTTCTAGGACAGGTACTTTTACTCTACTCAAACTACATTTTTTAAGAAGTAACTGTACTTTTACTTGAGTTATGTTTCAGTACTCTTTCCACCCCTGCTTATCATGGTCTCTTGCTGTCTTATCAAACAAGGATGTGAATTAAGTTTGGGGAAACTTGCTCTTATGCATATACCAGCAGGGGCTAATGGGGACCTGCTAACCAGCTTATTCCTGCCATCCTTACTTGGACATAAGGACACAAAATGATTTGTGAGCACTAAATGCTTGGATCTGCATTTGATTGCCTGTTTCAGTTGATGTATTTTTGTCCCATCTGGAAGCTTGACACCATGCATGTAGTCGCCATATTTGATTTGGGATCTGCAAACGGTATTTGATGAATGATTTGATTTGGGAATAAAAAACAGCTTAAACTTTCAGTCTGCTCATCATGTAAAATGATTATATGGCTTCAGAAGACTTGAAATATAGTGCATGAATATCAATGGCATTTACAGTGATTTTATCTCGACAGCCCTAAGTCACCATTCACGTTCATGAGTAAAAAGTAGTGCTGTTAGTAGGTGAAATTTTTTTTATCGTGATTAATCTCATGATTTTTCATAGTTAATTGCAATTAATCTCCAATTTTAAAAGTGCTGAAATTTGCCTATATATACTTATTTCCTGTCAAAATGCATTTTTCTTTCTTTGGAAAGAACAACACAATAGAACAAAACAATATGTTACAAAAATGCTTTATTTACGTTTTCCAAACTCCATAGTACAAATTCTAAAAATTCACTAAAAATAGCACCAATTAATGTAACATTAAACATTTACCCAAGTATAAGTGTAATGTTGGTTGATTGATAGAACTACTTTTCATTGCAATGTGCATTAAATCTCTTAAACCCTCATCCCTATGTATTATTGTCATATTGTATTATTTTTAGTCATTATTCACACAGTCAGTTACCACACAATTAACCATGGTTACTACTGCAATATTACTGAAACCATGGTTTCAGACAAAAAAAAAACAATTTTTTGTTATTATTATTTATTAACAACAATTAAACACCTCTGTTGCAGGGTGGAGCCGGGTCGTGATTCTACACACCCGGTCCCGTTTTAGGCTAATCAAGCCTCCGAGAGGGATAAAGGCTGACTGCAGAGGATGGTGCAGGAGAGAGAGATCGTTTACGGACATGTCCGTCATGTGTGTTTTTTCCTTTGCTTTAAGTTTATCATTCAAATATTATTTATATGTCAAGCCGGTTCTCACCTCCTTGCCTGTCAAGACCCTTTACAACCTCAATATAAGAAATGTCACCTTTAGATATGTTGTTATTTTTGCATGAATGTACTCCAGAAGCTGTTTCTCTGATTGTTTTATCATTACCTATAGAAGGCACTGATCCTTCTTGTTTGAACGAGCCTTGTGATGGCGCACGCACTTGTCTGCTTGTGTCTTTCAGCATTTATGCATGTTAAGATGAGCGGAAGAAGAAATAGCTCCCATCCTGCACAAGTATTTGCTAATATAGCCTTATCCTTTTTATTTCACTTTAAAGCTCAGGAATATTGTTCATGTTCACGGTAACCAAATAATAATATCCCTAGTTTAAAAAAATTGTTTAGAATCAATATTTTTGTATGAGGATCAATATTTTTGATACAACATCAGTATCGAAATTATCGATACTTTAGGATCGATCTGCACATCCCTACTTTTCACTTTGAATATGGAATGCACATGATGTGTTTCAGGGTAGCAAATGCCTCATTGTACTCCATATGAAAAGCATGTCTTGTAATGCTTTTAGTGCTGGCACTGCAGATGGAAATATAATTAATCTGAATTGTCTGGTAATCATTAGCTGATGCTTTAAAATATCAAAGGCAGCAGGTACAAGGTTGAAATTATGTTAGATTTGAGTTCGAGCATCAACAGACCCTTCACAGGAGAACAAGCTGCTCAGCAAGCTTGTAAGAATTGACATGCTTATGCTGACTCCAAAAGATGCAAAGAACATAACTTTTGTCACAAGTCCCATCAGCGTTTGTTTATAAGAGGTCCTTTCTGCAGACTCACTATTGTGTGTTTGTTTGTAATGTGTGTATACAAGTGTAATGTCCCCGCTGGACACATCGCAAGGGTTCCGCCCTCTAACCAGTGTTCAGAACTCACACGGAGTTGAATAAAATGTCAAAATCTAATATCAAATCTGTACATCGCGATTAAGAACAAATTAATGCATTATATATTTGAAATTAATTGCGTGCGTTAATGCTGACAGCACTAGTAAAAAGCCATGTGAAGATTAAAATTTCTCTTTTTGTGTTCCACTATGGCTGTGTCTCCTTTGGAAGGCTGCATGCTAGGTAGGACACGTCCTTTGAAGGCTGCAGTATACATAGTGTCCTCCTTTAATCAAGCCTTGTTTAAATGAGACTGCCTTCCTAGGACAAACAGAAACAGAAAGTAACATGGTTGCTATGTCAGCATGCCACTCTGTCTGTGTCTCGTTTGGAATGCAGCATGCTAGGTAGGATGTGTCTTTTGAAGGCTGCATTATACAGAGTGTCCTCCTTTAAACAAGCCTTGTTTAAACAATACAGCCTTCCTAGGACAAACGGAACGTAACATGGTTGCTATGACAGCATGCCACACTTGGGCTGAGTCTCGTTTCGAAGGCTGCGTGCTAGGTAGAATATAAAATCCTTTTATATACTCTGCACCCATCTACTGAGGTACTTCAACTTAACATTCCTTGATGTTGTTTGAACATCATATTTACGGGCAAATTGGCGTCATTTCTTTTTAGACATTTCAGTTGAAGCAAAGAATTGTAGATTGTGAGTGCTCACGAAAGATTCACCCCATGCATCCTCCGAATTCCCGTGAAAGAAGGTCGCATTCGAACGCTGCATTCGAAGTGTCCTACTCGCTTTTCTGAAACAAGACAGCCTTGATGACGTATGTGGCTGAGAAATGCGACCTCCGGATGACGCATCATTCAAAATGAGAGAGATCCATTGTCCAAATGTTAAATCTTTTTTTTTTCTGTCTCATGATGCTTTAGATTCATTTTTGGCCCAGACAGATGATATGCTCAGTTGTCTTATAGCCTATAAGTTACAAGTAAGATGGAGGGTTGTTTTAAAAAAATATAATAAATCTATTCTCTATTCAACACAGCCAATACTCCGTAAAAACCACCTTAAACTTCCTGAAGCTGTAAAGCTCTATTTTTTTCCTCACAGCAGTTGAGAGATGCTGGCTGCTCTGGCTAAAGACTTTTGACCTTGTACCTCCTTCGCTGTCTCTGGTTTTAAGTAAATACAGCCTATGTGTGGGAGTGTGAGAAAGTAAAAGCAATTCTAAATCGAAGCTGCGCTGGGTTGTCATGGTGTGATTTGGATTGTTAGGCAATTTAAATATTGTTGGCCATATTGCATTGACATGTTGACAGAGAAGGTTTTTTTTTTGTGCCTCCATTGTCAGTTAGTCAGGAATTCTGCGACTGGAGGAGAGGAGCTGCTTTATATTTTGTCTGTTCCAGAGCCAATTTTGAATTGTTTTGTGACATTTAAAGGTTTTGCATTGCTGGCATATTTACTCTGTTGGTCTATCTTCTAAACACATTTTGCTTTCGCTTCACAGAAGACCATCAAAGTGGATCATGGCATCCTGATCAAATCTTCTCCATTTCTGTCTTCTCTTTCCCTGAACCTATCATTGGCTCAGTAATGAACTACACACCCAGCCCCCACATGACAGATGCTGCCAAGTCCGGGGGGGGCTTGTTGTGCGGCCTGGGCTTGAGCCCGGATAGGGTGCGCTCCCCGGACAGCCTGACCCACACGCCCAGCCCATCAGGAGGAACACCCAGCTCTAGCCCTCCTCTGCTGCTGTCTCCAGGGCTGGGCTGCGATGGTGGCGGGGACTGGGAGAGCCGTGAGGAGCTGCGCCTGCGTGAACTGGAGGAGGCTCGGGCACGGGCGGCTCAGATGGAGAAGACTATGCGCTGGTGGTCAGACTGTACGGCCAACTGGAGGGAGAAGTGGAGTAAGGTGCGGTCTGAGCGCAACAGGGCACGGGATGAGGTCAGGCAGCTGAGGCAGCGTCTGGATGCCCTCACCAAGGAGCTGACGGGGGCAAGACGAGAACGGCAAGAGCTTGCAGCGGAAAACGAACAGCTGCGACTGGAGGCCCAAAGGGTTCGGGCTGAACAGAACTCCCCAGCTGATTCTTCCACCACACCAGCATCAAACTCCTCAACGGCCTCCGTGCACTCCGACCAGCCAATGGGACCAGATGGAAATCAGCAGAGCCAGGACGAGGTGAGAGTGACCAATGGACCAGGCTCTCCAGAGCAGGAACCTGTGAGAGATGTAGGCACTGACAAACCAGACAGGCAAAAGGTGGGTGTTTTCCTTAACCAGATGTACTGGGACCAAGTGGAAAAGGCCATTTCAGTATTTCAGGTGCATTTTGAACACACATAGGGCTGTGGAGATGTAATCCTACATCAGTATAGCACAATACTTTTTCCTCTCTATATTGCATCAGTACTTTAGATACCTGTATCGCTTTGCTATTTTTGTTAATCAACTTGTGTATTCATTTCATGGCCAACAGTTCAATAATGAAGCAGGTTTACTAAAGCTGTGCCCTCACTAGCAGCACCTCTCAGACTTCCTGAATTGCTGTACTGTTGACATTACACAACACAATTGTAATTTTTTAACTCTTAACTCTTTTGTAACTCTTCTTGTATTACACAACATAATTCCAGACGATTTAACAACACAATTCTCTCACAGAAATGTTTGGGACTCTTTTGCGTGTTTGACTCCGTTTCAATCATAATCCTGTTATGATCTTGTGTATTGCATTGTATATAATTGTGACATATATTTATCAAATACCCACTGATACCCAGTCCTACTAACCATTGAAAAAAAGCTGAACAACGTGACTTTACTAGGGGTGATACGAAAGCATCAAGTGATAAATCTGATTTGTCATTAAGATCTGATTTTTTGTCTTTAACCAGCCAAGACAGTCAACTTCACATCACGTCTGTCCCATCCACAATAAAATATCTTTGAGCTAAAATCCCACTCTACACACAGTAGCTATGTGATAAACATCAATAACGTTCCCTATTGACTGTATTTCACTTTCAGAGAGGACCGAAAAATTGCTTGACATATCACTCCTTGTTAGGAAGAAAAATAGCAAATGATCAGAAAGAGAATTTGCAATGAAAGCATGTGCTCAGACCACACAACACACCTTTAGAATAACCAAAGTCTAAAGATCAAATCTGGGCCCAGGTGCACTGTTTTAAATAGGTCAAGCACAGACCTGGTTTGGTGCTCTTCCTTGCGCTTGCTTTACCTGACTTGCTGCTTTCGCTTGTGTGCTGGTTTCAATTCTTTTGTCCTATTATTAGAACCACCCCTCTCCCAACACAGTCCCTGCATGTTTCACCCATGGGGCCACAGCCAGGGGTACTGTGGCAGTCCCCACTACCCAGCAATTCCCCTTTCATTCCCAGACTTGCTTGAGCATGTATGTTTTTTCCTTAATGTGTTTTTAATAAAACCTTTTAGGAGAATTACCTCTTACACATGTGGTTTAATCTGCTGAGTGCATTAACATGAACATTTTCATGCTGTTTTTATTTGTCAAATATATGCTAAGAAAGTGCGCCCACACATGCACCAGCAGAGAGAGAGAATGGAAAAATTAATGTTAGTGTCAAACTTGACCTTCATAATCGCAAAAATGATGGATGTATATTTCTACACAGATATCAACAGGGGGTCCCTGTTGGCCTTGATAGCTAAAGAGTCTCTCGGACTGCTGTGAACACTGTGGCGATTACCTGCTAAGAGAAAAACTGCCATTGCATTTTCTATAAGCCAGCACTGAGACAACCCAATTTTCTGTAGATGGAGTAGGCGTCTACATTCAATCTTTGCTGAATAAACAAACAACGTTAGCTTACTTAGTCTGATTCAAACTCGATTGTTAGATACTATCTTATTTCTGACACTCCATATCTGATTCCACACACAGGCATGCCGAGTGCTTCCACATTTGAGACTATAAAGCGTATAAGTATTCGTCTGGGTCCCCCTGGTGGTAGTGAGCTGTTATTTCACTCTTACCTCTATTACCCAATGTTGACTGTTCTGGAGATCTCAGGAAGTTGGCTGCACAGTTTGTGTCTCATGTCTGTCTCCTGAGGCCAAGTCTTTGATATGTAATCCCTACAGTCTGTAGAAAGGAAAGAGGACAGTTGGACCATAGAACTTTAAAGCCGTTTTTTATTATTATCTCCAAGGAGCTTGTGAATTTCATTCATGCACACAGGAACTGCGAGAAAGGTGTGATGTGATTAGTTATGTGGATGGCATAGAAAATGCCTGTGCTTTGGTTTAGTAAGGAGAAAAGCAAACATTAAAATGTGTATGCTTTTAATTTCTTTTCATGGTCTTGGAATGTTGGAATATGAATTTGTTTTGACAGTTTAGTGAAAAGTTGGTTCTTTCTTTCTTGGTTCCTTTTTCTTTCTTTTTTCTTTCTTCCTTTCTTTCTTGGCTGTTTCTTTCTTTCCTTTTTTCTTTCTTTATTTCTTGCTTTCTCTCTGTCTGTCTATCCGTTGTTTATTTTTTCTTTCTATCCTCTCAGGAGTTGGAGTTATTGGAGGCTCTTCTCAGGGCAAAGTCAGAGGCTCCAGACACATGGGACATTCGCAGTGCCAGTAGCTTGCGCTCTGTTCTCAGTCGGCAGGATCGAAGCAGATTGCTCTGGGAGGACCTGGCTACCCTGGAGGAGGACTCCAGCAAACTCAATGCCCTCCAGCTACGCTTGGATGAGTCCCAGAAGGTCCTGCTGAAAGAACGAGAGTAAGAGATCATTATAAGGTGGCACCTATACATGCATCACAGCAAACCTGATGGATAAAATAATGTACAAAAAAAATCTAACCTATATCACTCATGCTATTAATGTAGAGTTTGTCAGTGTGATCTTTGTGTTATTGTAAAAGATGTGTTGTGCATGTCAAACATGTCGTTCTTGTGTCTCTTTTGCAGGGATAAACATGCGCTCATTAAGAACATTGAGAAGCTGGAGGCTGAGCTGAGCCAATGGAAACTCAAATATGAGGAACTGAACAAGAGCAAACATGAGGCCCTAAAGCAGGTGAGGAACCCTCATTATTCTTCAGCCACAAAGTGGACTTTCTGAACATCACCGAGATAACGTTCCAAATCAGATCATCATGACCAGCTTGCACATTACATTTCCTTTTAGTCCTGGCAGACTCCGTCTTAGCAAACTGGCATGCATATGGTGTATCATCACAATTACTCTTCAGGAACTTGCAATGGTTCCAAACCAATGGAAAACTAAGATGAAGCTGCTTTACATCACGAACAGCTGTGGAACATTTAGCTTAATGGCTTCATTTGTTTGATGTAGCTATTTTAAAAAAAACATTTTATTGTTGTTGATTTTCCAGTGCTGGTCAAGACAACAATTGCTGAGCTTAATGGAGAACATTAGTTTTTTGGCTTCACTCTGTATTTGATTTTTGTGGACCACTAAAAGGCTATTCTCACATGGAACTGATCTCCAGCAATTTCATGGCAAAAGAGCATGAAATCAGTGGCCTTTCATCTGACCATTTTCCAGGCAATTTATGGTCTGCATTAATCAGAAAGAAGAAAGCACGGTATTAGGTTCACTCCTTCAATTAATATTCCTCATATCTATATTCTTCCTGATATGAGTCTGCCACACACACACTTACTCACACATACACCATCAGTCACAAGTTTGGACACACCTTCTCATTATTTTTTAGGACTATTTTCAACATTTTAGATTAGATCAAAACTATGAAATAACAAAAAGGGGGTTTTGGAATGGTGTGTGTGTGTGTGTGTGTGTGTGTGTGTGTTCGTTCAAACCATTTTTAAGCATTTATATCAAAATCAGACAAGAGTGTCCGCAATTTTGACTGGGTAGTGTACATAAAAATTATTGTTATGAGTATGTATGCAACTCATGGGTGTCTGATATTATTCCACCAGGGGGCAGTTTTCCTCTATGCGAGAGATGTTTTGGGATTGTGATTTCTTACTTAGGATTTCATTCACTCACAATTTTATGAAAGACAGCCACACTGATGGGACTCAGAGAAACATTAAATCTCAATACAAGCCTACCTTAGATGGAATAAGGAACTGATTCAGCATCATATAACTTGAACTTAAACAATTGCATTATAGTGGAGAGAATGCGAGTGAAACATAGAATAGAAAATGGGTTGCAGTTATTAAAAAGAGAAGCACATAAGGATGAGCGATAGAATGCCATTAGATGAGTAAGAAGAGTGTAATGCATACATGAGTGCGTGTGTGCTTGAGTGAGTGTGTGTGTCCTGTGCTACACACACTAGTGTAATAGATGAGCTGCCTGTCCCCACCTAGCTGTATGAGCTCACGACCTGCAGCAAATATTAATCACTGCATTTGAGTCACAGTACACAGGGTGTGAGACATGTGTAGAGATCACACTTAAACTGTAGAGCTCAAATGTCAGTACGAGTTCTTTTAATGGGCACAGACTTTCACAGAGTTTCATCAACTGTGAAATGAGAGTTGAAAACCCAGAGACTTTCACAATCGCAATGTTGTTATAATAATTTGTTTGAATACCAATGAAATCCTCAGACTATAACATATATTTGCATACTCAAAGGTAGTTGAATACCATAGATAGTCTCTAATAAAGTAAAGGGTAATAGGTTCTACTCCAGATCATATTTGCAGACAAATTATCTGGACTCTTGGATTGACTTTGTGATTTTGCAAAACCACATGGTCATAAAATTCGATCTGATCTTCCACCGAGTGGCCCAAACTTGACAGATATGCTTTTGGATGACCTCAAGAGTGATTCACACCAGACATCCCAAGAATATTGTTCAACGGAAACAGATTTGTAAAAAGGAATGGTGCAACATTTCTCCAGACCATTGTGCAGGTCTAATTGGCAGTTAAAGGAAATGTTTGGTGGTGGTTATTGCTGAGAAAGGAAGGTCAACCAGTGAAAATCCAATGTACACATATTTTTCTACCTGCACTCTTAATGTTTACATAGTGCTATTAAAATAAAGACATGTAAACATATCAGTGTTTGCGTATCTTTTGTTTTAGCAGATTGTGTTTTATGGTTTAGACTTTGAAGATCAGATCAAATTTGATACATTTGCTGTATGCAGAAATCAAGGTAAATCCAAGGGTTCACATTATTTTTCCTGCAGTGTTACATGAGTGCTGTTCTTCCTTTCTCATCTTCCCATCTTTTTCGATCTCTTTAATGCAGCTGAACATGCTGAAGGAGGTACATCAGGACGAGCTGGGCCGCATGTCTGAAGATCTGGAGGATGAGCTGGGTGCTCGTACTAGTATGGACAAGAAACTGGCAGAGCTTCGTACAGAGGTGAAACACATATACACTTACTGTCCCATGCCTTTCACAGCTGTACTCTTGCATGGGCCAGTCAGTTCACTGTCAACCCAAGATAGAGCGTGATCTACATCAAAACTAAACACCCTCTGGGCTTTTAACATCCATCCGCTGTCTTTCCTCTGTTTTGAAACATGTGATGCCAGCCTCTGCACCCCCTGTTAGTCAAGCTGGCCGAATGAAAGAACACTTCTCGAACACATTCCCAGCATGATGTGTTTGCGGTGGGGTGTTGAAGAGATGAACCTGGCAGGAGAGAGTGACATTATGCACTTCAATGCACTTCTGAATGAGCGCTGCCGCTCCTGCATATCCGCTCAGATCCTCTCTGTCCCCTCATCTCCAAAAACTCACAGTGACCTCCCTTAATCTTTGCCCTCAGGAGTCAAGACATTTAACAGACACTGCCTCCTCTCAGCAGGCAAATGACATTATAGAAATATGAATGACTAGGTGGTCTGGGAAGAGTTTAGGATATGCCAGGAAGTCAGCCAGTACTTACTTGAATCTTAAAGAGATGATTTCCAATTAAACTGCTTTTAGCAGTAGATCAGAACTGGGAAATCGTGGAGAGCCCTTCACTTAGTTCAATATTATTCTGTGCTAATGTAACATTATTGTCTCCATATTTTATAGATTCACCGATCTGCATATTTGTATAAAAAGTTTTACATGTCATTCACATGCTTTACGACAAAGTACAAACCATCAATAAAGATATAAATGTTTCACATGCTTTAATGCAAAAATTAAACCCAAAAATGTATCAGATAATTTGTAACTCCTGAAATGGGACAGTATAATTATTGTAATAATGTTGGTAATAATAATATAAGTAGTTTGGCTATTATAATAAATATGTTGCTAGGTACAGTAGGTACAGTACATTAAAGACTTTCCCCATTTGCCATATTTTACTTCACAGATTTCTCCTCTTTTTGTAGCAGCTATGGCCTTTAAAATTCTGTGCTGTGGTTTTAAATGACTCGTTTCTAAATACAAATCAACAGCTTTACAAAGAATAGTTACAAATATCAGCAGCTCAGCATTTATCTAGAATGCTGATAAGGTTTTTTTTTCCACTGTGCAAAAACAACAACAAAAACTCAGATCATTGTAGTGTAAATAATCACATTTGGTGTGAAGAGGTTCATGGGAATGCTTTTTTAAAATCTTGTAATGCCAAGAATTCATACTGAAAATTCTTTCCTTCAACTATCATTGTCCCCTGAAAGTATTATATGTTTCTCTCTTTTTCCTTCTATCTTACTGAATGTACTGGATCAACTGTATGTGCCTGTGTGTGCAGATGGAACGTCTACAGGTGGAAAATGCAGCAGAGTGGGGTCGTCGGGAGCGTCTGGAGACAGAAAAGCTGGCTCTGGAGAGGGAAAACAAAAAGCTGCGTGCCCAGATGGAAGACCTGGAGGAGCAGCTGGCACGCAAGCGCAGGCAGGCCGCCAGCGCCCTGGACACCGACCTCAAGACTATCCAGTGTGAGCTGTTTGAGAGGAACAAGGTGAGGAGAAGAGGAGGGTGCAGTCCACAGAGTAAACTCAGACAAACAATCCTCCATGTATCATGTGTATGCATGAGTAAACAGCCAGTGGGCATTTCTTGCCATCTCAACATTAGCATAGTTTCTCTGATACTGTGTAGCATATGATAGAGATGAATAAATTGGGGAGGTGGATTGAAGGCTAGTCCCTCAATAAATCCAGCCAGTGTCAGTAAGTTTACATGCAATTAAAATGTTGATTTTCAGTCTTGTTTTAAAAGCATGTAAACGCTTCAGTCTGCCTGAAACCATAAATCTTTTGTAAATAGTATAATTTTATAAATTATTCTTTTTCAGGCTGGCCTATTCAAGAGTTTTAAAAACTAAACAAAAATACAGAAAAAAGGTCAATATCTCTTATAAAAAAGGTGATTGACTCATTTAACTGACAGGTGAGACTTCTATTACTATCCATTTGTTTAGTGACACATCTTCCCCTCTAGAACTGTCTCTGGCTATGTCAGCATTACCACAAGATTGTGGATGTGAACAACGGCAGCCGAAAAGTTTTGTGTGCAGATTTTAAAAGGATTGATACAGGGTTTGGCTTATGTAAATTGGCTATGCTGATGTGTTTTGAGGAAATTGTACAGTGTGTTTGTGAGATGCTGCCTATTAAAGTAGTGTGGCAGGAAATCGAAACACTTATGGCCAGAGCCCTTATGAGCAGCCATTAGTGCAGGTAGAGATTTATGAAGTGATCCAAAGCTCCTTTCATACAGGCACTGTAAATCACTTGCTTGCCTGCTCTCTCTTCTCCCTTGAAAGTAAGAAATATTTAAAGAGAATGGTGAAGAGGGAGAGAGATGAATATGAGCAGAAAGAGTTGGTTTAGAGGTGAGAGGTATCCTGAGAGGAAAAAATGGAGAAATAGGCTAAGAGTGAGTTTAGAATGTCAATTACACTATTTAAAGAGGAATTAAACAAGGGAAAAATTATATTGTGCCAGGAAATGCACTTGTAATCCCGGCATACGAAGCTATGTGTGTTGGCTTATGTGCTAAATGCACAACGTATGGCCATTTGAGAATGGTGACGCATTTTCATGCGTGTGTGTGTGTGTCCACATGCTGTTGCACATTACCACACGATTGATGTCCTGAAAGTGGCTGCCGGCCTCCAGTCTAGGAGAGAAATCAGAGATTGATGAGCTTGCTCAGGAGCTGTTGAAGCAAATGGATCGATAAGGACAGGAGCGGAGAAACAGGCCACGCCGCTGAGGACAACGCACCATCAATGACAAAAAGAACAAAGTGTGATTGATACTGAGATCATATCCCTGTCCAGTCACTTTCTTCTGCATTTCTTCAGCTCCCTGCCTCAGATATATACCATCTCCTCTGCGTTAAACCCAGCATGAGCAAAAAGACTGGAATAATGCTGAATGTGTGTGTGTTTGTGTGTCCAGGTAGGGGTGTGTGTGTGTGTGTGTGTGTGTGTGTGTGTGTGGTTTTTGCTATCCATACAAGAAATTAAATATTGGGTGCATCTCATCTCACTCCCTAGCTACCTGTGTTATGAATCAGTATACGCAACATTTTAAGAGGTCGTGCATTAAAACAGAGCTAGTAATAATCAACAATATCGTCGTATACAAACACTACATTGTTGTTGTAGATGTTGCAAAGTAAAGTGCTAATATGAAAGACAACATGCATCAGTGAACAAATTAAAATGACAAAAGTGTGTATTTTTTATTTTCTTCTAAAAGCTCTAATACTTTGAGGTTTATCCACCTTTTTCCAAAACACTTACATGTACCAGATGCATACCCTAAGCCTACCGGTCCCCAGTGTTTTCACTTGGATCGGCATATGTTCTTGGCAGATAATGTGATATTTAGCTAATTACATTTTTACAAATTGGGAAAAAAGCATATTACTCCATAGTTCCGATACTAGTCACATTGGCCATCTTTTGACAGTGCCTTACCCGTCAAAGTTTAAGGAGTGGGAAGATGACGTGAAGCTATGACCTGAGGCTAGTTACATTGATATTATAAAACTTCAAGTTTTATGACAGCCAACAACTAAACAAGTTGAGCCCGAACTAATTTTTAATTCCAACTAAAACTTAAAATGGTTGTCGCTCTCCATCTGAATCGCTGGTTTGGAGTGTTTTCCATTGCTTCTAAATATGAAGGCATTCAGTAATTGGTCAGGAAAACTGTGGATGGGATTGTTTCCCTTTCTTGCACATTTTAAATGGAAGATAATCATAAACAAAATCTCTTTTAAAGAGACAATAAGCGTTTGACTTCATAAATGTACATACACACTCGTCCTCTGCCGACTTGATGTTCTGGTAAGGGAATGTAGCAAGCAGCAAAGCATGCTGGTTTTTAACGGTACATTCTGGAAATGTTTAGGGAGTACAAGTGTCTGTGTACTGGGATGATTTTGAGAATGGCCAGTGGTGCCCTGACTACTAGGATGAGACTAATTTTTAGTGTGTCTGTTCTCAAGTGTTTCTCTATGGCCTGGATCATCTGGCAGGACATGTGGATTTGGCCATGTTGGCCAAGGCTCACTCAAAGCTTTCTGTCAAACTTTGGGAGCGGTGCATGCACACACAGCTGCAGGTCGACACATCACAAATACTGTACATCAAAAAAGCTCCCGCAGGTGGATGTTCTGCTGTTGACTGTTGTTTTTGCTGTCGTCTCTCTGTGTTTTGATCATAGAGACTGACGGCTTTGTTTTGGCCTGTGACCTCTTACCAACACAGAGACACTTCAAAGTAAGCAAATTTGAGTAAGCAAAGTGAACATTTGTTTGGGGCTAATACATGATGACTCTGGATTCCAGAGTAGGTTTCCATCCAGATGGAGGAACGTTAGCGAAACAGTCTGTTCTTTTTTATTCCTAAGGGATTTGTTGAGTCTAGAGTAGACAAGCTTTGAACTGGAGTCAAAGTCAGTCTCTTGCTCCCGGATCAAAGAAAAGTCTGTCTGTATATGTAAAGATCAGTTTAATGCAGTCATTTTTTTATCTATTACTCTCACTCCTTTCATTGTTTATCTCTCTACAAATCATTTATACACTTTTAGTCAAAGGTTGGGATTAACCTAATTTGTTATTACCGTTTCCCACATTTTAGAATAATTTTGAAGTCATCACATCTAATGAAATGACACAAATGTAAATGTGGGAATTGCGTAGTGATCAAATCAAAACTATCTTACATTTTTGGTTCTTCAAAATAGACACACTTTGCTTAAATCAAAGCTTGGCAACCAGCATAATTGATGTGTGTCACTTGGAATGCCTTTTAAACAGTATTGAAGGTGTTCACATGTATGCTTAGCACTTGTTGGCTGTTTTTCCTTCTTTCTGATCCAAAACCATCAATAAATGTCAAATAACTGATCAAATCAATTAAGTTTTGTAAAGATTCGTACATAGACTACAAAACTAGTTTCACGCATTTTAAGCCTATGGCCAGAAACATACTTTACACAATATCGCATTCGCACAATGTGAGCACTTGGCCGATAGAACATGCATTCGTTCTTGGGTTACATTGGCAGTAACAAACTGGGGCCAAAATAGTTTCCTTCAAAAGTCTTTGCAGTTAAACTGCATGTGTTATTATTCAGTTAAGTTCCTATAAATACATTGACTACCTTCCTTGCTATGCAATATTCTCTTTAAACTTTTTGTTTGCCTTTACAGTAGTTGACTGGAAAGAGAAAAATCACAGTAGAAGTGGGCAGTTCACACTAATGTCCACTATAGCGCCACTTGCTGTAACGTTGATATTGCAATGCTTATTTGTGTTCAAGTCTCTCATCTGTTTCATCATCTCTCCATATACAGATGTGTTCTTCACGTTGTGTTCAACAGCCTGCTTCTTCTTAAACTCCATCTGGCCAGCCACTTGCTCCTCCACACAGGTGTTTATCCCTCCTGCTCTGATGGCATATAGAGACCAAGTGCGTTCACCAATCACAATGATTAATGAGGCTGCATTGGCTGCTCATTTGTGGCTTCTGACTGCAGTTGCTCCCACATTCTGATGGAAATGTGGTAAACAGTACCGACAGCCAATGTGGGAGCCCATGTGTTCTGTTTTGCCTCTCCGACTTTGGAAGCAGCATATGAATCCGTGTGTCCATGTGTGCGTGTATATGAGCTCCTCTAGAGTGCTACATCTGGAGTAAGCTAATGTGAAATTAATTGTCTTGCCTTTCAGATTCTGGGCTGCTTCTCCAGATGTTATAAATTTGGGCCTGGTGTGTTACTCTCACCATGGTCATCCTTTACTTACTGAGGTGTCACACACACACTTTCTTTCCCTTTTCTTCTCTTTTGCATCCTACATTCTTTGCTTGCCCCCCTCCTTCTGTCTTTTTCATCTGAATTGTTTACAGTTTTTCCGTTTTTACCCAATGCAAGAGTGCAGAGATGTCTTTCAGTCATGACATATTTTAGATTATAGTTTTTATCCACATTTTTCCTACGTACTGTTATTCTTATTGAGAAATATGGGCATTATTTCATTGTGGTGTTGGGATTTTGAGGAGAATGTGTATGATTTCCTAAGGACATACATCAATCTCTATATCAGTGTGTTACTGAATGATAATAAATTGCAAAAAGTCATAAAGACAAAGACAGTGTGAACAAAACAGTGTGCTGTTTTTCCCAGATGCAGTTGAGATATAATCTTGAGCAAAATGATTAGTTGTTTTAGTGGATTACCTGTGTTAGTTCAGCTTCAAATGCGTGTACTTGTCATCTGGTCACCCTGCATGATCACATCAGACAGACACATTAAGGAAGAGCTGTAAAGTTCTCATGCTTGGGTATGTAATCGCTTGTTCAAGTTTTCCGATTGGACGGTTATTTCCTTTTAAATATGCACATAAGTTTAAACGTTTGTTCGGTGGGTGATTCCGTGATTGATTGTTCAGAATGCATCAGGATGCCATTTTAAACCTCAACTGCGATGTGGTTTTTGACTACCTCCTGTATGTGTTTTTGTGACCCAATGACAAACCATAACTATATTAGGCGCAGACCTTTGAGATCGGATCATCCAAACGCGTCTTATTACCAGCTGTAAACAGGGTCTTAAAATGACTGCAGCCAGAGCTACTGAATGCTGTAGAACAACTTCTGGCAGAAGTCCCATCCACATTCGTTTCCCCAGTAAGAACCCCAGAAATATGGTATATTTCTGCCCCTGATTTCATCACGGCTGAGTTTTTATATAATTTGACTGAAGACCATGGCTTATAAAAGCATTGTTATCTTGTTTTTCATTTACTTCTATTTGTAATAATGCAAATGTGTAAATATTGATGTAGCACAGTGTATTTAATGAGCAAACTGGAGCATGGGCAGCTGTGGCTCAGGTGGTAGAGCGGTTGGCCACTAATTGCAAGGTTGGCGGTTTGATTGCTGGCTCACATGACTCCACATGCCGAAGTGTCCTTGGGCAAGACACTGAACCCCAAGTTGCTCCCAATGGCAAGCTAGCGCCTTGCATGGGTGCTCTGCCATCATTGGTTTGTGAATATGTGTGTGCATGGGTGAATGAGTCACAGTGTAAAGTGCTTTGAAAACCTCTAAGGTTAAAAAAGCGCTATATAAGTACAGACCATTTACCATTAAAACGGTAATGGTGAATGAGATCAGAGTGGCATTCAGTGAACCACCACAAATGTCGTGTGAACCTCACTGCATGACAATCAGGGTGCCTCTGATGATTCTCGGCTGTTCGTCTCGCACCTGATCAGCACCAAAATCGCACGAGAAATGCAACTACCGAACGCAATACAGATGTGCAAAAACTCATCCATAAAACAACTTGCGCCACATTTTATGGGCATATATGAAGTTATGCATAGATGATGTTGCAGGCAAGTGCTCTGCTGTTTGCGTTTCTATAGATTCCACTATTCAAATAATGCATATCCCTTTACTTTTGTCAACCGTTGCATCTCGGTTTGATTTAAAAATAAATTAGCGGGCCTGGGTAGAACAGCAAGTACTGATGCTGACTACCACCCCTGGAGTCGCAAGTTCGCATCCAGGGCATGCTGAGTGACTTCATCTAGGTCTCTTTTTCCTTTTGGCCCAGTTGCTAGGGAGGGTTGTGTCACATGGTGTAATCTCCTTGTGGTTGCGATTAGGGGTTCGAAGGGTTGTATGGCCCCGTTCATTTATAATAAGATCAGAGAACAGAACGAAACCATAATCCTCATCTGATTTAATAAATGCATCGACTGTTGTAAAAAAGAATTTTTGAATCTCAATATTGTCTGTATATGAAAGACTCATCATGTTCACGAGTCATTTTCTTTCAAGTCGAGTCAAGTCTGTATTCATTTGAGGTCGAGCCCATGTCGAGTCTGAATTCTGTAGAAGTGCGACTCCAGTCTGAGTCTCTAACTCGAGTGACCATCTCTGCAAGAGTGTAAAGGTGAATTTGTGCACCACTAGCAATGCCAAATGGAATTGCAAAAATAATGATTTTTTCATTGTCGAAATTGCAACAATTTACCTGCGACAAATAGTTTATCTGTCCACAGTGTGTTAAAATTGCTGCACGTTGCCACACAGCAATCACCAGTTTGAACGTATTTGAAGTTTAATATACAGTGATTTGAAGTGGGATTTATGTGGACTAATGAGATCTCACTGTGGCTGGGGCCATTTTCACTGTTTGGACAAACAGATAGCTCCCATTGCAAATGCATTGCATTGGTTGAGCCAGAAGTGAGCAATAAAGCTCTTCGACTGTTCAAATAAAGAGACATTTTCAAACAAAAAGCTCAGAGCCATAGAGCTTGTACATAACATTGTAATGGCTTACTTAAAAATCTATCTCCGCACATTAAACAGGATAGGAGAATGTATTTTAATGTGCATTACACACACTACCTTTAAACTGCAGTCAGCAGATTACTTATTAACATAATTGAAAATCTACATGCACCCCTGTGTCTTTCCCAGTGCAAATGGTGGTTTATATTAAACCACCATAAAGTTGTTCAGGATGCTGTGGGGGAGTATTTTCAGTACTTCTCTGTTGGTTGTATTTATTGGGACCAGGACAGTGGATCCACACATCAGTCAGCTGTCCTAGGATCGCAGGCCAGTCTGTAGAGTCCTATTAACGTTGGTCTGAGTTCAAAATGAACCCATTAGCACCTAGTGCTACGGTTTATTTATTAGCCACGAAGGCTAATGTCCCAGTTAGCCAGCACTGACAACATGCCATTAATGCTGATCTGCAGCCCATTGTCTAACCCAAAGGGACAAAAGGCAAGGTGTGGAATGCATAATATAAATGATCCATGTTTTTTTCTGATTTTTTTCCATTGGTATGTTGGCCAAGTATTTGAATTCTGGGGAAGTCTTTTTTTCATCTGCATATTTGTAGATTTAGAATATTTAAAATGAAAGCTTTTTTTCTATGTTAAAATACCTTTGCCTATCCCAGTTTATGCAGAGATAACAGAAATTAAGCCATTTATATGCTGATTTTACCAAAAAGTGTTAACACTGTGGCTCTGTGGTGCTGTCATATTGGCTTAACCAATTGCATGAGTTTGTGGTGGGGCTATATATTTTTCCGACCAATGGTGGACAGAGTCATTTTTCGGGAACCCTTTTTTGCTATTTTGGCAGTTCCGTTTGACGTTAGTGGTGCAGAAATTACACACTTTAGCTTTAAGTTATATAAGCCTAGGCGTTGGAATGTGAGGGCTGAGCAGCGCTGATACCAATGTCTCTGTCCAAGGATTTTTTGTATTTTTTATTGAGAGAGCTTTTGGTCAGCAAAAAAGCCCCCTCTCAGGACCGATAAGAAGGAAAAGTGGGGGAGGAGAAATGAAGGTTAAACAAAAGGCACTCTGAAAAGAGAGAGAGACTGATGGAGATGACGATATGAGAATAATGTGCCAAAATAGTGTGCAGCGTTCATCTCACTTACAATAGAGAGAAAAATGGATGGATGGACAATACAATCACAGAGGACAGTGGATCCACAATGTGAAATTGCATTGTGGTAATGAAGGTGAGACATAGAAGAGGTGACATGAGAGCGAGAAAGAGAAAAGGGAATTAGAGGAAAAAATAATTGGAACATCAGGATTGAATAAGAATGGAGAGAGGGGGTAGAGCAGGTGAAATAGTCTCGGTTTAAAACTGATCTAGAAGTTAAAGGTTGTGATGTTTCAGGGGTTCTGTGCTGTCAGGAAGAGGCATTTCTTGCATGCTCCAATTAATATCCACTGGAACTCCTACAGCAGCACACTAACCCCTCCAATTAAGATCACTCCAGCACAAGGCCAGCGGAGGTCACAGTTGTTTTTGTGAGTTTGCGTCTGTCTTTAGGCATTTCAATAAAGGTTTTATTTAAACTAGTTTAGATACTGTGGTTAAATGGTATTTTAAATTCAAGGCTTTAATTTGTCTAATAAGCAATGGGGCATAGTACAATGGCACATTTCTACTTCTGTTCCCTGTTAGCGCAATCCTTATGCCACATCTGCCAATGGAAGGTCAATGGACCCTTTTCAAAGACTGTGATGTGTTTCTGCCTTAAAGCCCCTACATTTTACAAAATTTAAAAACGAACAGGTGTGATGGAATTTAGATCTGAGATAACAAAATCTGGCCAAAGCGAATGTGTTTTTGCATGTGTTGTTTTGGTGGTTCGAAATAGCTTTTGGGGCAAAAATTTTGGGGAAAAAATCTTTCTGACCGCTAAACACATTCTTATTGCCATTGGTCCATGTTATCGTTAGGTGTGACCTGGAGCTCCACCTACTTTGAGGCCGACAGCTAATTCTGTTTATGTTGTTCCTTCATTTAAGATCAGTCAACATGAGTACACTGGCATGCAGAGTTATTAACAAGATGGTGCAAACTCCTACATCTGTACAGTGGCAAAAATTGCAATAATGGAGTGTAATCAGCACAATGTAAACATTAAAAATTATATAAGACTAAAAAATACAAATAAAGGTGTCCACCTCCAATTTACCAGGTGTTAGGATGCAGACTCCAAAACACTTGTCCAAAAGTAGAAACATAGTAGACGCACACCTAAAACATAATTCCCATCAACAGGATTTTAATATAAGTAACGTTGCGAGTATCCCGCTCTTCATCAGACTTGCTAAAACCTCACTCAAACCTTCAGCTCCATAATGGAATAAAATAGCATTCATATAGATCCAGTTGAAACACAGAGTGTGCATTTTAGCTCTAATTCAGGAAAATTGTTTAAGTCCAATTGTAAGAATGACAAACTGATTTTTGACTAAAATGGCAAAGATCTGGACCAGTTGCAGTTTAAATGGATCAAGAACCACCCATTTAGACAGGAAAAAAACATCTAACTGACATGTGAAGCCATCAATCACAGTCAGTTTTGCCATTAAGTGCGGTTTACGGCCAACCATTTTTGAGATTTTAGTCTTTCCCCATTCAAGTAGATAGGAGCTGCACTGTCATGACTGGAAATAGCCTCCCGAGAGCGATCCAAAAGCTGACAGTGGACTCTGGCCGACAGTGGTCTGACTTGCTAGAAAGATTTTGGTCATTAGAGCATGGACTGTATGCGTTCCTTGGGCAAGCAATCTGAGGCTGAGACTACAGTCAGACTAACACAAAGTCAGTCAGATAGACTGAAGTTGCATACTAGTGGTTGCTAGAAGTTCTGGCTGGTTGTCAGGCGTTGACAGGCTGTCCTAGCTGGTTGCTAGGGTCTTTTGGTTGGTTGCTATGATGTTTTTGCTGATTGCTAGGGTCTTTTGGTTTGTTGCTAGGCTCTTTTGCTTGGTTGCTAGCTGGCTTGTTAGGGTGTTCTAGCTGGTTGCTAGGGTGTTCTGGTTGGTTGAAAAAAAAAATTAGATCAGTTTTGGGATTTTCAATTGTCTGTCACAGGAAAACTGTACTTCTGATCAATTAGAAAAGTCATAGCAGCACGAGTCAGAACAGTCAGTTCATATGAAGGTCTGTGCCAAGCTTGGTGGATCTAGCTTGAAAGCTCTTGGAGGAGTTACAATTGATAATTTTGGTCAAAGCCAGCATAAATATATTTTATCCTTATTACAATATCATTTTTAGCTGTTTTTCCTTTCATTTTTGTGACATACAGCATAAGTCACGTTTCACTCAAAAACATGAAGACCCATTGTGATATTGTCTTATATTGCCATTTTGATGACTTTATGTAAAGAATAGGCCTATTGCACATTGAAAGTCACTGTCTGCTTTTTATTCATTTGGTATTATTAGACTACTATTTTTTTAGTTTACTTAATAATTAGGCTACATCTTTATTATTATTATTATAACCATTTATGTGAATAATAAAAAAATGAAGCAGTTTATTTAATTTAGAAATTATTTGGCAACATAAAAACCAAAAAGAAAATCAGATTTTTTTACTCATCTGACACAGATCGTATATTGTTGCAAGCGCACAAATCCACACAAAATCAGATTTTTTCGCATCAATGCATATGAGCCACTTCCAAATGTGGTTACATTTGGCCAATATCTGGACATCTGACCTAATGTCAGAGTAATTTGAATCCTGTGCGAATAGGTCATGGCAGTAATTTTTCAGAACTTTTTCCAGGCTGCTCTTTCCAGCAGAATTACCTATAAAACGGCCTGTAAAATAACCGCTGGTAATATTAATCCAGTGCGAATTAATAAAAAAAACAGTAAATCTGCCAGATTTTGAGCGAGTTGAGTGCGGGAAATTGTATTGAGCCCCGTGTTTCAGAACATAAAATTACATAATCTGAAGGGATTGTCCATATTTTTAATTCAAGACTGTAAAACAAGATTGCAGACTTGTAAATGTCACCAGTTCTGTTGTATTTAGCAGATAGTCCAATCAGTTTCTTCTTATAATCAAAGATATATGATCCTGTTTAATAATATATATTTATACATTTTCTAATAGGTCAGTTACACGTGACAGCAGTGTGTATGAATGAATGAATGAACATTACATTTAAAAAGCACTTTTCTGACACTACACTCAAAGCGGATATGCTATATAGCCTTCACATCCATGTATGTGATTTTTAAAGACATTGCTTATCCCGCATTGCTTATCCTGTGCATGCAAATTGAGAGTAAATGCAGATGTCTGCAGTAATAATTACTTTAACCGATGTTGAAATGATTAAAGCCGTGCTTACCGTGGCAGCAGTGAAAAGTTGCTTTTACCTTTTTTTGACTAATTATTTTGCCTACTTTTGAAAATATTAAATAGCACAAGGCCATTCAAAACCAAGGATGAACCTTGGCATGCATAAGTGAAAGCAATCAGCATAAAGTGAATGTAAACAGGCGGGATAAAAAATATCCAAAAATATAGATATAATATACAAAATATCAGATTTGTGCATTACGCCTAGCAGTGTAAACGCAGCCTTAGAGACACTTTTCTCATAGCTCCTGATTTTCACCCACTATGAGGCTGGAGTGAGTGAATCATCCTTTCAGTCTGTCAAGACCAATAGTGTTAAGAAAGGAGGAGCTGGTAGAAAAACCATTATGGCACCAGCAGCTCCTACATCGCCCCCATTTTCCATTGGCCTGAGACTTCCTCCCCCATTCAGCTGTCTTATTAGACTTAATCTAATCTTCAACTGTAATGATAGCTCTAAGGCATTACAGCTGCATTTAAAGTTAAATAACAATGTAAAAAATAGCAGTGGACCAATATACAGCTGATATTCTGACATTAATTATCGGTATCGGCTGATAAATTTCAAGTTTTTTCTTGAGGCCAGTGAAAATCACCTGCTTCCATGTGAAGCGACTGAGACTTGTAAACGACCAGTCATGGTCCGTTTTTTTGTTACATGATAGTATTACTACAATAATAGACCAGTGTGCAACACAGTGTCATTTAAACAGTCCGTATATCAGAGCCGCGGCAGATGCGTTTGAGCTCATAGAGTTAAAGTGCTCGCCTGTTTCATTCTCCCTCTCTCTCCTCAACAGTTCCTTGCAACTTTGAAATGTCTGGTCTAATGATAAAAAGGCAAAAAAACTTTTTTTATTTGTCTGCAAATTTGCACATATCTTGCTTAAATAGATGTAATAAACCAACCTCACACAAATTCAGCAGATCCAGTGTCCTGTGGAGTGCTCATTTATTTACCTCTAAAGCACATATTCTAACAGTCACTCCTATGCAGTTCCCTGTAAACATGAACTTTCTTTTCTAATGATAAAAGGCAAATGTCAATAAAACTTCTATTATATACTGTTTGCAAATATGCAGATATCTCGTTTAAACAGATGTTAATCACAAACCTCATGAAAATCCAGCGTTTTCTTCCCATCGAGTGCTCATGTAATATCTTCCTCTGTAGCGTGTACTCTATCAGCCAGAATTAAAAACTTCAGGTTCGGGATCAAAAGTTCCTCTCATTCACAAATCATGATGGCCACTCCGTAACAATCCAAGCAGGCAATCTAGGCTGTTTAAACTGCCAGAAGATTGAGGCTTGCGCTGGATCTGCATGAGCGCATGAGTGCAACTTCAAAGCTGCATCCGAAACCAGGAAAATGCTGTATACGGAGGTACGACGAAAATAAGGTGCTTTTCAAACTGTTTGAAGACCAGTTTCCTTATTAGTTCCATTCAATCAAAATAGCTGTCAGTTAAGCCATTTACTGATTAAGCAGCAATGTAGCAAGTCAGCTGCCTACGTTTTCAGATACAGTCCAAGGTAAAAGCACTTCACGTGCGCTATAAGTAAATGTCTTATTCACTATCACCATATGTACATTTGTTTATATATCCAATCTTTTAGAAAAGGAGTGTGTGACAGTCAGAGAGAGGTGATTGTCTCTAGTGTTGTGAGGTGCGTGTTCTCTGCACAGTAGGCCAAATGTTTAAGCAAATTTCAAGATCTGAATGCCAGTCAGGGGGAAACATTTAACGGTCTTCCCCCATGTGGCTGTACAATCTTACCCTGCCTTCCACATCTTTATTCATTTACTCAGTGTGTATGTGTGTGTGCCTGTAGGCATGTGTCTGTGTGCCTTTATATTACTTGTAATATACTATGTAAAAGTATTTTTTAATCTTCATATCCTCTCATTGTATTCCCACGTGAGTAGAATGTATATCAGAGTGTCTGTCTCTGTGTGTGTGTCTCTGTGTGTGTGTCTCTGTGTGTGTGTGTGTGTGTGTGTGTGTGTGTGTGTGAGATCAGGTGTTTGTTCCACTCTCACTGGCTTGCATTTCTCACCTTCCATTACCTTCTGCTGCAGTAAATTTCTGTAGCATCATGGATCATTCATCAAGCATGGCATGTTTTATTCATCCAGCTCTCTCCTTCCTTCCACTCTCTTTCTGTCTTTAACTATCAAAACACTTACCAAAGATGGCTAGGCCCAGATTAAAATTTAAAAATTTAAGTGGAGAAGGCTGTTAAATCACAGGCTCCCTTTTTTATGTGACGTCATTTTTAAATGTACTTTTGTATTCTTCAAGTTCAGGTTTGTTTCTGTCATCTGTCTTTCCTCATGCTGAACTGTAACTTTCCTTTGAAGTGTTTCACTTTTGGACAAAATATTTTATGTCAATCCACACATCTACAGCACTTTTTTTATCTGGTTGTCTGTCTCTCTATCATTACATGCAACAGTATGTAAGACTACTGAGAGCCTTTGATAGTGTTTTTATATACATCTGTTTTGATGTTTTAAATAGGCTTGTTTACCCTAACATATCTATATATATTATTAAATATTGTGTCACCTACTCACCCGATGGTTGATTGGCTGATTTTACTGTGCTTCTGGGAGGAAAATAAAAATGGTTTACAAGGTGGCAGATATAATCACTGGATTTGCCAGTTAACCAGGTTACTGTCATACAATTTTTGAAAGATACTTCACTAAGAATGAATTGCACCTGGTTATTTACACGAACTGTCTGTGCTGCTTTAGTGTTCGATTCACTAAAGGAATTGTGCAGATGAGGAAACTGCGTAAATGTGGGAACAATATCTGCGCTGAACACAATTTGCATGTGCAATTTCAATTTTCCCAATAAAACAGAGGATGCCGCAGACCACTGTAGTTTGACAAACTCTGGCGGGACTGTACAGCATCACTCCACTACTGTGATCTAGACACCTGAATCATCTCTTTAACATGCTGAATGTGTGCTTGAGTTCACAGCGCATCTGGGTATATACCAGGTTATTATAACACTCTTTATCATCATTTTGATTAATTTATAAAATATAATTATGTGATTACTTCTGCCATGATCATTAGAAAATATGTACAAACCTCTCTTTTAGATGAAATTCAGTTTACTGCCTGCTTTCATCTGGCAGTAATAGTGCAATGTAAATTGCACTGGGCATTTTTGTGAATAATAGTAATAAAAATAGAAGTGCTATAATAATGAGCCTAATTTACATAGAAAGGTGACGTAGCTTGCACGGAAAGGAATGACAATTACTTAATTTGAAGCTGAAGTATGTAATTTTTGCACCACAAGCACCACCAAGTGGAATTGCAAAAATAAACTGTATTCAAAATAGCTTTCTAAATACTTCCTCCATCTGCTGTTGGTAAAAAACAAAGAGATGGTAGTCCCACCCCCAACTCAGCATTAGTTTAGCAATGTTGTTGGGACGGGACACAGGAATTTTCAAAATGCCATTGAGAAAGAATGCTTACAGTTTTCAAGAAAAATAACCTATGAATGTCTTACTTTTTGTTTTATTTATCCCCTTTTCTCCCCAATTATGGACTGCCCAATTCCCAATATTTACAAGGTCCTCGTGGTGGCGTAATTACTCACCTCAATCCGGGTGGCGGAGGACAAGCCTCAGTTGCCTCCACTTCTGAGACAGTCAATCCGCGCATCTTATCACATGCCTTGCTGTGCATGACACCGCGGAGACTCCGCATGTGGAGGCTCATGCTACTCTCTTCGATCCACCTACAACTTACCACACTCCCTATTGAGAGAGAGAACCATTTAATTGCAACCACAAAGATGTTACACCGCGTGACTCTACCCTTCCTAGCAATCGGCCAATTTAGCTGGAGTCACTCAGCACACCCTGGAATCGAACTCGCTACTGCAGGGGTGGTAGTCAGCATCAATACTCACTGAGCTACCCAGTCCCCATATGAATGGCTTACTTATAGTTTTCTCTGCATATTAAGCTGGGATAGGACAAAGTATTTTAACATAGAAAAAGTTACATTCTTTAGCTTTAAATACTGAACCGCAGCACTAAATCAGTGCTGATAGCATCTGCTTAAACTAGATTGTGGATGGTTTGCGAACAAGATGCATGTTTTTGCACTGAAATAGTATGCGCAAAAGTGATGCAACTGTTTTGTGAATTCATCCCTCAAAGTCTTATTTAAGGCACTAATTTGCAAGTAAACTAGATAAACACGAGTAGAAGTGTATATTCCACTTACTTCTGTGTTATCTCTGAGAAAATGTCAGTATTAATACTTTTGTACGGACAACAGTTCTATTACAATATATACATTTTCTGCTGTACAGCTGTTCATGGAGTCTTCTGATGTGGTTTTTGTTTCATTCTCTGTTATTGTGGTAAGATCTATTTCTGATAAACCCATCCCTAAACAACATGTATAAACAAACTGTGGCTGGAGTCTTTACATTTAGATGGTCCTGTGAAATCATGCTGTCTCTGTGACAGCTCTAGGCTCTGTAAACACTTTTATAGCCAGTGAAAAAATAATCAGAAATGCTACCTACCTGTCAGTCTTTTTAAATGTTCTGGTTTGTTGACATTAGGTTTGCTGACCTGACTGCAGAGGATGTGTTTTGGAGAGAGAAGGTAACATCGAATTGAGTAAAACTGTTTCTATAAACGGTTAGCAAAAGCACTTTTATAATGTTTCATATACCCTTCTCCTTTTACCTCTCGTGACTCACACATGTACACATACCCATACACACATGCACACACAGCACATTGGCAGGTCGTATTGAGGGATGTGCTCTACATACAGATCAGTGTGATTTGCTCGGGGGTTAACTATGCAGTGTCTCGCTCAGTAAAAATACAAGTAGATCGTGTCCTCCTTTCTAGTGACCCAGAAATCAATAGAACACAGCAGCATGGTATTCTCACTGTACCTGGTGGCTTAGGGAGTAAGTATGGATGTGTGGATTTAACTAGCTGCTTTGCGGTCAAAATTGTCCCCAGATCTTAAATAAATCTGACAAAATCTTCCTTTGGGGGTATCCTTGAAAATAAAAAATAATTAATAAATAAGCTAAATAATGTTTTCTTTTAATAATAAAAAAAGCTTTTTTTATTCTTTTATCAAATAAAGTTTTATTTGAAGGTTAAGTATAGAGTTATAATCAGCTATCACAGTCTATATGTCCTCATTAAGCGATGTAAATATAGAGGTGTGTGTGTGTGTGTGTGTGTGTGTGTGTGTGTGTGTGTGTGTGTGTGTGTGTGTTTCTCCATCCTTCCCTCATGCTGATCCACTACTGTCTTTTGAATTGTTTTTTTTTTTTTAACTTTAGGATAAAATCTTTTAATACCAGTATTTTAATGAAATAGGGAATAGAGAACCAATGGTACTAAACAAGCACATATATCCATATGTGCACACAAATGCTCCCACTCTAAAGCAAACAGACAGTTTGCCTGGCTGCTCTTGTGATGGGGGAGGTCCATTATAAATTAGATTTGTCTAGCTACTTGATTATCCTCTTAAATTATTAATGGTTTCTTGTGCTTCCTTTGGCTTCCATCCCCCTCAATCTCCAAAGACTCTTCCTCTCTTTGTTCCTCACTCTCAGAGGGGTTTATATGAGCTTAGTGTGTGTACAGAAACTAGAGAAGGTCAAAGCACTGTTAAGTAAATCATACTGGGTCAGTTCTCACCTAGGCATGTGCAACATTCTGGACAGTACTTGACTCAACTGTTAATATTTAATGTAATATTTTAATGTTAAAAAAGAGTTTGGCTCCATCTTAATCAACTAGATGGACCATACACAGTTCCATTGTTGAGGTCAGGACCAGTTTATTGAAATTCCTTCCTGAGTGTGCTGTTTTTCCCAAAACATTTTAAGGCTCTCTTTTTTCCACTTTAGAATATCTCATATTTTTTAGTATTTATTCTCAGTGGGTATATGGGGTGCAGTGTGGTGCACATCAGAAAACGTCTCTTCTCATTGGCCTTGTCTTGCCACAAGATCTGGACAAACACTGGTTACATGCACATTCTTACACCGATTATGCCTAATAAGTGAGTAATCATCATATTGGTGTGCATCTGAATGGGCTTACTATTAGTTTGTTTTGACAAATATTAGAGATATGGTTTAAGGATTCTTGACAGGAAGCAGCTTCTAGTGGTGGTTTTGGTAGGTTTTCAAGACCTTCGATGTTTTGAGAGATACTTACATTTATTCATTTGGCAGATGCTTTTATCCAAAGTGACTTACAAAAGAGGAATACATTATAAGCAAATCATCTTAAGAAGACAGTGGTATGAAAAGATACTTCCTTGGTTTTCAATGACAAAATTGATAGTGCTATTGGAAAATCATGGTATTCTTTGAAGTGTCTTTTAAATTATATGGTGCATCTTTTGAACTAGCAATGGAAGATGGTCCGTGGTATAAAAAAGAAGCTCCATAAACAAGTGTTTTTTTTGTTTGTTTTTTTTTGTGACAGTCCTTAGTTTTTCCTTATTTTACGTGTTCATTGAGCTGTTGTATAAAAGCAACATCATACTCAAAATTATGTTTTATGGCCCTATATCAGCAAGGCTCAGCCTTGTGCCACAGGTAATCACAGCTGTGCTGATATATAATGGACATAGCAAGATTGTGAGTGTGATATTGCTTTTACACAACAGTTGGGACTGGACTGTCACAAAAAAACGCACTTGTGCATGGAACTACTTTCTTACGACACAAGTCAGGATCTGCCATTGGTAGTTGAAAAGATGCGCACAAGCCTCCCTTACTAATTAAAAAACGTCACTTTAGAACTATTAATGATGGCTTGGGCTGTTACTAACAAGTTATTGGAGAAACAAAGGTGAGTGAGTGAGTGAGTGCTTGAATGTGCATGATTTCCTTCTTTCGTGTCTCCTAAGTAGTGATGAACAATAAAGCTATAGATGTTTAACTCTCTTCCTCAGCTGTAGTGTTAGTCAGCTTGCTGAAGATAATGGAATTTTGGTCAAATGCATCCTATTTTCTCTTTGTAATAATAGTCATCTGAACGGGTCCTCCCTGAGTATTTCATGGTAGCCTGTTCATTCTCTCCTCCGCCATGTAGAATGTTTACATCTCCTCCCAATGCACACACTCTGGTAGGTGAGCACCTTGAGTATGTGTGATTAATTTGTCTGTTGTGCCTCTCAGCTGTGATAAGCCATCATGCTGAAGCTGTTAGTTGAACTCGATTTCCCAGCTGTAGTATAGAATTAATTTGAGTGATCATGTTGTGAGAGACAATGCTGATGACTTCAAAGAAACTGTTCGCTGACTAACAGACTCTGTGAACATCAGCTGAACTGTCTTTTGTTGCCACCTGCTGGCTAAAATCTTTAATGTCACAGGGATAAATGAAAAGACACCCACTAGCTCTTTTGCACTTCTGCCGCACTTTGGTTTAGAATGGTTTAGAATGTCACGAACACAAGTGAAGTGATACAAACAGTGAAGCGGCCGAGTCCTGATGTTCTGTGGCATCAGTACTCATGGACCGTCTCTCGTCCAATCAGATTTCAGGAGCGGAACTATCTGTAACAGCAATATAAATTTTTAGTGGAGATATTTGTGGTCCTTGTTGTGTTCAGTACAAAAACTTTTCTTCTGAGCCATGGTGGGCCAAATGTTACTTTATTGCATACTGTTTCAAGGCTTCTGTAGACTCCCATGGCAGCAGAACAACACTAACAAACACTAAAGGGGCTTACAGACCTTCATTTGGCAACATAATGTTCTTTGTTAGTTGTGAGATGTTTTATTTGGTGATTAGATATGACCTGTGTTCCCCCTCACAGTCTCTTCTGCTGTGATTAGAGCTGAAGCACAGTGTCCTTTTGTATTAATGTCTGGGAAAGAACATTGCTTTGTTTTCTTTACTTGTAAGTTTGAACAGATCTGTGCCTGTCATTCGCAACCAGTTTCAGAAGTCAAGGTTTTTGCAGAATAACATCTTAAGGATCTTGAATGAGACATAATGATATGACACAACTGTTGTACATGGGTGATAATGGAAGTTCTCTGCAGTCTGGTACTGTATTTGAAGCATAGTGTCAATTACTTTGCCTGTCTTGCAGGAGCTGGCAGATTTGCGACATGTCCACTCCAAGGTAAAGAAGCAGTACCAGGAGAAGATGGCCGAGCTGACTCATGCAAACAGGCGTGTTGAGCAGCACGAGACTGAAGTTAAGAAGCTCAGACTGAGGGTGGAGGAGCTGAAGAAAGAGCTGGGCCAGGCTGAAGATGAGGTACAAGTGGACTAAAACTTCCAATCTTATATGGCATTCTACAGATTATTGCTTGAAGAAGACTCTGCCTAAGTCTTAGCTGATCTCCCAGTTTGTAGATGTTTTGGACATTTTACAGCTGGTCAGGCTGGGAGACCAACTAACAGACCAGATAAACCAGCTGAGCACCAGTATGGCAAGGCTGAAGAGACCAGATTAAACCAGCTAAGACCAGTAAACCTGGTTAAAAAAAAATCAGCTGTGGTTTATCTTTGGTTTTCTTTGTGCTGCTTATTTTATTTAATTAAAATCATAAATTATTCATGTGTTTTAGTTGGATGAAGCTCATAACCAGACCAGAAAGCTTCAGAGATCCCTAGATGAGCAGGTAGAGCAATCAGAGAACCTTCAAGTTCAGCTGGAGCACCTACAATCCAGGTAACCACAAAGATAAATGCACACCGACTCAAAAATCTCTCTGAACTTGGTCAAGTAGTGTGCTACATTTGTGATTAATGTGTGAAGTTCAGTTCCCATTTGATCAGTTATAAATACATGATAAGCTTCCCCGTTACACAGCATCAAGATGGCAGCTTTACTGTGTAAACTGTCAACAATTCAACTAGCTTATTCTCTCTTTCAGTTTCTCTCTCTCTTAATTTTCTGCCTCATTCAGCTAGCACCTACCCGCAGCCAATCCTGAGCTGCCTGGCTCTGGGTTACCGTAGTAACAGGGAGACTTGAAGTAGTGTTGTGGGCATGGGGCCATCTGCAGCTGGAGAAAACAGTGACAGGCGTGTCAGCATGGCGGTGCTTGTAGGGACTTTGATGGAAAGCTTCTAATGATGAAGACATTCACATAGCAAAATTCCTCCACACCTGTCTGGTTACAGTATATATGAATAAATTACTGTATTACTGTATGTAATTGTGCAGTCTGGCTGATTTGGTATTTTACATTGGATATTGCAAAGATGACTTTGTGCAATGGTTTTAGGAAGAGATGTCAGTTGGATTCAATCCAGATAGTTTTTTAGCAAATAGACACAGTGCTGACTCTCATGTGTGATGTAAGTTTTGTTGTCATGGTACCAAAATTTCAGTAGTCGGGACCAATACCAGTGAAATTTCATGGTACTCGATACCATTTTCGTACCAAAGCAAAACACAAAAACACTCTTTTATTAACAAAGTTAACAAAACATTAGCAGCAGAAATAAGAACAAAAATATGCCATTGAGCAACACTTTAATTTAAATATATTATTTTTTAATTATAACAAAACTGAACAATGTATGCTTAAAGTATTTTTGAACACTTATATTCAACTTTTGCAACTTTTACTTTAAGTATTTACCAAGTACTAAAAAAAACAAAATCTAAATAAACAAACATACAATAGAAAGAATAAAAACAATTTCCAAACTAATGTGCAGAGTGCTCTCGTACTAATAAAGCAGCATATTGCCAATTTTCTTCACGATAAGAAATGCACAGTGACATATATTATTATTAAATAAGTCGCGAGCAATCACGTTCTAATCGAGCTGCATTAAGCGCACTCGAGGGATGAGCGTCCCCGAGGCATTCTCTCTCTCAGACGGGTGCAGTTTCAATCTCTCCCCCTTAGATCGGGACATTCGCGCAACTCATAGAAGAGGCACCGTCCACAAAGAGAAATGCCAGTTTCTGAGTTTATAGTTATTAACATGATCTGCTTCTGTATTATTTGAACTTTAATAAAGCAATAACGCATTAAATATAACTGCATTTAAGATGTAATGCCGGGATGTTTACTTTAAAGTGCTCCGCCTCCGCTTATTCCACGAGAGTGCTTCTGAATGTACTTTTTTATAAATAATTCCCTAATACTTTGGGATCTACATAAGATGAAGCTGTGAAAGTTTAGTGCATCTGGACTGATCTGTGTAATTATTCCTATGTCAGGCATGAACTGCAGCTCTCACGCTTCATCATTACAGTTTAATGTGATTTCATGTTACGTTAAATAAGATCAAAAGATTATTCGACAGCGAACATTTTTCTCATAAATTTTTTATTTTCGACGTTGTCGATAATTTCGACTAAACGTTTCAGCCCTAATGCAAATGATAATATGCTTTTAAACTCACCTGCTTTAGTTGCTTGAATAAATCTGGCTGTCTGTCTTTCAGGTGCTTTATTAAGTTTGATGTGTTTCCTCCTTTCGTCAGAAGATTGCGAAAGCAGCGTTTACAAATAGGTTTTTGCTGATCTATGATGTTTCCCTTTTCATCAGCCTCAAATCCAAATGATTTCCAAAACTGTCTTTTTCCACTTTTCATTTCAACAAGATTCAGTTGAGACTACACAGCATCTTGTACTTTGCTTGTCGTCATCTTTTGCTTGTCGTCATCTTTTGCTTGTTATCGTTCAAAAGTTCCCGACTCTGCATGGGAACCGGGTAGACCCGGTACTCCGGTACCTTCAGAAATTCTGGTATCGTAAATAATTTTTTGTTTGAGTACCGACTTGGTACCGGTATTTTTGACAACACTAGATGTAATGACTTTGTAATGTAAACTAAATGTCTTAATTTCTTGAGTGATGCTTGCCATGCAAATCTCACTGCCATGATGCTACGGTGTTGTGAGTTGTTTCCATGGTATTGATATGCTGCTTTTTATGTGTTCTGAGTGGAGTCTTCTGTGTTTTAGGTGGCTGCTATTAGGGATGGGCTCGAGTACTCGGAAGTGATAGCAATGATCTATCAAGAAAACAATGATCGTTTATGAAAATGCGTGAAGTGATTTAATAGGAAGTTCAGCGACAACTACACACAAGTGTCAAAGAGGGGCCTTATTTTTAATTCTGAGATTGATTAACATTGTGATTTCAGTGTTGCCTTGATTATCAACAGTAACGTCTCAGCAACCAAACTGATAAACATTGTTGCAATGCTAGCATTTGTTCTAAAGTTTTACAATAATCAACACAGTATAATTTACCTTGTTTGAACACCTGTCTCTGCAAACGTTAGCTAAACAAGTTTTATTATCGTGAAATATATTAACTTTGGTTATTATTTAATGGAAGTTAATGTTTATTGACGCAGTAAATCTTGCTGGGTGCCGACATGTTTGCCTGACGTCACACACACCTTTATCTCAATGAAGTAGGAGTTGAAGAAAACCGCCTGTAGAACTTGTGACATGACTAAGTGTGATTATCAAATCGCTAAGATTGCAATTTATTTAAATAAATAAACTGTCTGAGCATGTCGCTCGCTGTGCTGCACTTACAGTATGTGCGCAGCTGTTTTGTCTGTAGTGTGTAGATAATTTCTTAAATACGTGTAAACAGGGTCAGTGTATTACACACGTGTTTTATCGGTGGTTTCAGAGCAGTTCTGTGCTTTATTCACAAAAGCTCTTAACTGCTGTGACTGATGTGCTCATCTGAGTTTGGTTCGGTGTGCTAACATGTGCATTATTTTTAAAGTGCCCAGAATTACTTTAATTGCACATTTGTGTAATTTCACATAACTCTATATTTTGCCACTACAATTTACTATACAAATTTAAAATAGCCCCATGACTGCAGGTTTTTGTGGACAGCAAGGCAGATGAAAGTGTTTCACTGGATTAAAAGGCTGTTGTCAATTGAACTACAGACAACAGAAACTTCTGTCCCATCAGGTTAAGCTTCTGCCAAACTAAAGGTTTGGCGGTTTAACCGGACAGCATAGCAATGCCACGAGCATTTAAGAAATAAATTACTATTGAATAATAATTTCTTAACATTATTATTATATTGCAATAACATAGTATTTAAGTTTGACTGGGTTTAAAAAAAATAAATAAAAAATTTAAGTTAGCTGACCAACTCTTTTACAAATTAAACAAAAAAAAAAAGCAAAAAGTACAAAGCGGACAGATGCAGTGTGATTTTGTTGGGATTTTCCCCCCTCTTTATCACAGTTTTATTTATATACAGCCAAGGACAAAAGTATTGGCAGTGACATCAATTTTGTGTTTTGCTAATTTTTCTGCTTCAGTTGTTGTGGTGTTGATTCACATTGTTTCTAGATTATTGTGCAGAGTGATCAGATGCATTTTAAATAATTGCAAAAATCTTCATTGGCCAAAAAAATTTACTTTGTCACAAAAACCCAAATTTTACTGTTTTTTGGTCCTGGCAAAAAATGACCAGCCAACATCATTACACTAATCATATCAGCAGCACCTGGGAAAGTGTGAACGAGTACTAGTCAGGTGAAATCACTCTATCATTCAGATTGGATTATAAGAGCAGACTGATTGCTATAAAAGGAGGGAAGAAGTGCTTCCAATCATTGTGTTCTTGTTCGCAATGGTTACCATCATCACTTTGCATCAAATTGGCCTCACATGTAAGGAAATTGCTGCAAAGAATATTGCACTGAAAGAACCATTTACTGGATCATCAAGAACTTCAAGGCGAGAGGTTCAACTGCAGTGAAGAAGGCTTCAGGATGTCCCAGACTGTCCAGCAAGCACCAAGACCGTCTCCTCCTGAGGAGTCTGCTATGATATAGTGTCACCACCAGTACAGAGCTTGCTCAATATTGGCAGCAGGTTGGTGTGAGTGCATCTGCACGCACAGTGAGGCGAAGAATTTTGGACAATGGCCTGGTGTCAAGAAGGGCAGTAAAGAAGCCACTTCTCTCCAAGAAAAACTGCAGGAAGTACAAGGATTGGACAGCAGAAGACTGGTGCAAAGATATTTTCTCTGTGAATCCCCCTTCCGACTGTTTGGGACATCTGGAAAATCAATAGTCCAGAGAAGAAAAGGTGAATGCTACCATGAGTCCTGTGTCGTGCCAACAGTGAAGCATCCTGAGACCATCCATGTGTGGGGTTGCTTTTCATCCAAGGGAGTGGGCTCTCTCACAATTCTGCCCAAAAACACTGCCATGAATTAAGAATAGTATCAAAACGTCCTGCAAGAGCAACTTCTCCCAACGATCCAGGAGCAATTTGGTGATGATCTGTGCATTTTCCAGCATGATGGAGCACCATGTAAGAGTATTAATGTAGTGGCTCGATCGTTACATTTAAATTTTGGATCTGTGGCCAGGCAACTCCCCGGATCTTAATCCCATAGAGAACCTGTGGTCAATCCTAAAATGGCGAGTGGACAAACAGAAGTCCACAAATTGTGATCAACTCTGAGCACTAATAAGTCAACAATGGATCGCCATCAGTCAGGATTTGGCCCAGAAGCTGATATCCAGCATGCCAGAGCGAATTGCAGAGGTTATGAAGAACAAGGGCCAACCCTGTAAATATTGACTCTTTGCATAAATTGAGTGTTTTTGCCAATAAAAGCCTTTAAATCTTATGAAATGCTTATCATTGTTTTCCAGTATACCATAAAAATATGTGAAAAAAGAATCTACAAATACTGACGCAGCAAACACAAAATTTATGTAACTGCCAATACCTTTCTAGAGTAGTATTTCTGGTCAGCGAGGGCAAACATGCTTTCATTTTGGTCAAAAGGAATCACACTTGTTTTGTTATTTTTTTTTATTGTTTGTTTTTTTCATGTTTATCAAATTGCCGTTCAAACCGCAATATTTTTCTAAATAAATGCAATTAGATTATTTGTCCAAATTGTTCAGCCCTAACCTCTCGAGTGTCCGAGTTGAAAGTCTGACAGAAAGTGGTGTTCCATTGCACTTTTCCTAGAAGGAATTTGGAAATTCTGAGTCTCCGAATTGAAGGGAACGCAGCATGAATCATCACAGCAACAAACTCCCAACACAGCTCACTGTGTTGTCACACACCAGGTGAGTTCTTCTTTTAAAACAGCTAGATGAAGCGCAGCTGTATGGAATAAAAAAACGCAGGGTCTTTAAAACTATTTTCAACTTAACTTGTCATATTAAAAACGTGATTGTTTTGTCTCCAGTCAAGATACCTGCAGTATGCAAATACACTGTTCAGCCAGCCACAATGAAAAAAGTTGCTAATTAAAATAATTACAGTAACCTGTAACACAAGCAGAGAGTTACGTGGTTTTTGAGTATACTTTCATTGAGTTGGTCATTGAGTCTTCACATAAAGACAAAATATATACCATTATATTTTCATTATGCCATTTTAAAAAAATATATTTTTACTTTGCAACAGATTATACTATAACAGGCTATAATAAGGAATAGGCGAGACACTGGGAAAAACTAGACGCATGGGAGCAGCCAAAGACACATATCTGACATAGTTGAACATGTAACACATGAGTAAAGGATGCGAGTACAGTCAGACCGTTCCTTTGAGAGTAGGCCAGGGTTCCGTGTTACCGCAGTGATAGAGGAAGGGAGAAACAGCCTAATGGTGGATGGGCGACAGATGGAGCTGAGTGCTTGTCCAAGTTGTCATGGAGACAGAGGATGGTCTTGTATAGGCTGATTTGGAGTAAGGGTTGTCAAGGTGACTGGACAAGACTAAAAATTACAGTATTGAAGGGTTAGTACTCAAAAATTACAATTAGGTTGTCATGTACTTGCTCTGATTCATAGTTACGAACCTGTATGATTTTCTTTCTTCCTTGGAACACAAAAGAAGATGTTAGGCAGAATGTTATGGACTCACTGTCTCAGTCACCATTGACTTTCATTGTATGGAGAAAAGATGCAGTTAAACTGTGTTCCATGGATGAAAGGAAGTACAGTGTATATATGGGTTTGGGACAAAATGAGGTAAATGAGAATTTTCATTTTGTGTGATCTATCCCTTTAAGGAACTGATGGCGCTTCATTCATTGACAGGACATTCAAATTAGCATCTTTTTCCAGCTGGCTATGACTCCGCCCGCTTCATACCCTGCATTAAAAAAAAACACAAACAACAATATCTACTCTGTACACAATGGCCAAACAGTAGAGAATCAGATCTCATGTTTGAGGTCTGCTTTTCATGCAGGGATACTCACCCGGCATCCTGCTCGCAGAAGCTCTGTCTGTCTGTTAGTCTCGCAGCACGAGATTGCATTTCAGCTTAGCCCACCGGCAGCACCATTTGGCACCCCCACTGTGCCTATTTGCTTCTTTCTTCAGTGCAAAGCTGTGAACTCAGTCTCTCATCTCTTTGTTTCACCTCAGCAGCTTGTTGTCTGACTCCCTGCCTTCCCACCTTCCTCGCTCTTTCTCTTCCCCTCCTTCCTCTCACCTTCATTAGTGTCCTCACTGCTACGTTGTCTCGCTCCTCTCTCATATTCCTCCCTGCTCTATTGTCTTCCTTAGGTCTCTCTATATTTTAGACTGCAAAAAAATCGGTTTCTTAATCAGTGCTTTTTTTCAGTAAAACCCTTACAAAAAGTTACATTTAGGCCATTGAGAAACAACATTTTGTACAATAATTAGACTTTTTTTTTTAGTTTAGTTTATTCGTCATAAACCATTAGAATTTTTTTGTTTGTTTGTTTCATTTTAAACATAAACATCACTAAATTTTATTGCATTTATGCATGAAAGGGAAAACTTTTTGCAGTGTATTCTTGTGTCTTTCTCTCTCTTTCTATTTCTTTTTCCCTCTGTCTATTCAGAGAGTAGATTGACTGTGTGCGCTTCAGTCTATAATCATAAACTTGGTGTGTAAATCAATACATTAATGCTGGCAATGTTCCAAAGCCCTGCAGGATGTAGGATAGTGTGCCAGCTCTGGATCCAAAATCACACAGACTGGCACACATGATCACACATGATCATGCACACACTCATGCACATACTCAATTGTGCTGCACATGCACATTACTTGTATGCTGTCTAAATATGCCTTTTGGACCGTCAAATCGCCAGCAGCCTGATGGCACCCGTTTGCTTACATAATAATGCATACAGAGCTTTTTCTATAAATCTTAATATGTGTCCTGTTCTGACAGTTATACACAGTACATCAGTGTAAGTGAATAATGAGAGAATTTTAATTTTGGGGTGAGCTGTTCCTTTAAGCAGGGTCTGTTAGCAGCAGAGAGTTCAGAGGTGGAAGGAGGATGAAAGTTTGTGTCGGTGTGCTTCTGTGTTTAAGTGAATAGCATTGGTTCTAAGTAAAGCACTTTGTAGCATGATATCATGAAAGCACTGTGGAATGTGGCAGATACGGTTCTCCGTGGTGGAATGAACTACACAGAGATGGTCATGGAGCTGTACATGAGATAGATGTGATCTGGAAAGCTGATGGTATGAAACTGTGGGGCTTTAATGTAGCTCACCAGTTCTGTTCTTATCGGAGTTTCCAGACATTTAAAGGCAAGCACTTAATGCGCACCTCCACTGAGTGACAGGCAACTTATCAGCTTTCAGCAGGAGAGAGAGTGAACAAATATTTCTGCATAGTTTTGTACTTTGTGTGTGTTGGGGGGGGTCATAATGAAAATGTCTTTGGTGTAGAATGGGATTATCGTGTATGTGACATGTGATTTCATGTTTGTTCATTCAGCCATGCCTGACTGACATGTTCTTTATTGTACATGTCTCAGTGCCAGTTGCGTTGAGGTGAAACAATTACCTAGCTGCTTTCCCATTGGTCAAAATTGTTTTCTACCAGTTTGTTTATGCAGAAGTGTATTCCATAAAAAGCTAATAGAAAACTCATTTTATGGTATTCTCTTCTGGAATGAGGATGCACATTGGAACTCTATATCAAAGCAGAACATTCCAATTTTTGGATTTCAAAAATGAATGGAATTGAATTACATTGCATTAGAAAACAAAATATCAAACCAAGTGGCATATGCAAACAAACAATGCTACACAATTTCAGAGAACAAAATACATTTTTAACTGATCCCAAGGTCATTTTTAGGGATGTATGAAGTCCGTTCCCCTCATGTTCACACAGATGTCCTAGCAGAACAACCACATGTGAAGTTCATCACTATGGACATGTTCTGCTTAATTTGACCATCGGAAAGTGTCCAGATTTTTCCACTTAATTTTAAGCAATATAGAGTATATTGTATTATGGTAATCCTCACAAACTTCTTGCATCTGTTTTGCATGAGTAGGCTACTATATGCTTGTGATATCTTTAAGTTAAATGCCATGTACTTTGATATTTGTTAAAAAATGCAAAGACATTTATAAGTGAAAATAGTCAAAGTGGACAAATATTTCTTGGGGCCACTATATATGTAAATTTTGTTGTTGGTGAAAAAAATATCCATGTAATTTTTCTTCTACCCATATGCTGAAATATTCAGTGGCTTGTAGATAAAGCCAGAAGACATGAGTCACTGTGTGGGCTCAACGAGAATCTCTTTAGTTTCTCTGTTTGCGTGTCTCTGTATTTATAATTTTGTATCAATTGAAACCCTATTAAGTTTTAGGCTCATTCAAAAAGCTTTTAGTCTCAGAGTGAGCCACTGAGGTCCAAAGAGTGTAATGCGTAATTTAGCAGTGTTTACTGTTTCCTGACAGAAGGTCCCTCTCCTGTGGAGGATCCCTGGCCCATATACGCACTCATGTCGCTGACAGCTAAGAGGCTTTTTGTCTGTTCAGTTATACAAACAATAACAATATCCTATATATCTCCTATGAACAGCTGATGACTCACTATATTGTTATTGTTTGTATAACTGAACAAACGAAAAGCCTCTTAGCTGTCAGCGACATGAGTGCGTATATGGGCCAGGGATCATATATATCATATATATATATCATTTTATATATATATATATATATATATATATATATATATATATATATATATATATATATATATATATAAAATAGAGAGAGAGAGAGAGGTTTTCTACTCTTCTCTCTTGTTTCCATTGTTGTCCCACTATGATAAACCATTTTAACGAAACTTTTTGTTTTTCTCAAGATTTAGTGGGACTATTAGTTATATCATTTGAGAAGACAACGAACTATGCTGCCATTCCCTCAGTCGCCAGAACCGGAAGCCCTGCTTCCTCCATTTATAACATCCAAACATCATATACTTTTATTTTTGCTAGAAGTTCAGTGCCAGTGGTATAGTCACTTCAAATCTCAGAGCTGCTATTTTTGGATTTATTTTTATTTAAAAACTTTTTTTTTTAAATCGTATTTCTTGTGTACATTCTATGGATGCTATTGAGGTACCAAGGGCCATCCTCAGTGTTGCAGCAGTTCTAATAATAAATAAGATCAGGTCAGTTCAAGGAGTACTTGCAGTGACCCCGGAAAAACTTTGAAAACTTAAGCCACATTTAAAAATGCATGAGTTTCATTACATTATCTCATAAAATATAAAAACAAATGGCATATGCATTTCTGCACCACTTTTGCAGTTCCTTTTATGCAAATGGACTGATTTTTAGTAGATGTACTGTATGAAGTTCACGCAGGTGACCTAGTAGAGTAACCACATATGTAGTTTTATCACATTAACCATAGACATGTTCAAATAATTTTACAACCAATGTGTCAGTACTTTTTGTTTTAATTTTGAACAGCTGTTTTCTTTATCTGTTTTTTTATGACTTCAAACCCAACAAACCTCTGTTGTGCTAAAAAGGCGTGCTAGTGCCATCTTTAAAATAAATTCTCTTGGTTTGATCATTTGTCAACAAATGCAGTGCTACTCATGCATTTTATGTATAACTTAAGTGTCCAAATACATTTTGAGGCCACTAATTACTATGCCACACCTGATTTCACATTTTCTCTCTTTTTTATCTGTTGGAAAGATTAAGGCGTCAGCAGAATCCTGGCCTTTTTGGTAAGATGAGGACATCTGCTTCGACGCGTTATGGGCCTGAAGATGCAGATGGACCCCCTTGTGACCTTGATGATGATGAGGAGGAGGATGAACTGCAGCTCCAGATCCCCTAAACTGTTCATTTCACACCTGGGAATGTATGAAAGACTCTCGGATCACATCCTAGCTTTTCAATTTCCCCTTCAATTCATCTCTCAGCTGGAACCTGAAGAGGATAAAGACTTCGGGAAAAAAAACGGACTAAACCACAACTGTCTATCTCCATGCTCTTCTGCAGACAGATAAACACAACAATGATTTTTCAGTATTCTGTTTTCAACAGCTTAAAATGTGTGCCAGAGCCAAACAGGTGCTTTTAACTGTGTCCAAAGTCTTTTTTGAAAGTCTACTGGTGTCCACACCAATGTAGTGTTGGATACAGTCCAAGATCGCACATAAATAATAGATATATATGTATACATGGATATATATACAGTACAGTTTCATAGACCATTAAATGAGTGAAATTGATCTATCGTCATGACAGAATTCAGTGATTATACCAAATTGTGTCTTATGCTATGCTTATGCTATTTATTAATGACTATATGTTTTGGGAATATCACAACCCTGGGATTTTAGTACCAAATGGTCCATTTGAATCCTAGTAACTCCAAGAATCCTGGTGTAAAAGCAATAAGCACAAGCATGCTTTGGCTCAAGCCTGAAATAAGCCCTTTGAAACATGTTCATATCTCACTTCATCCACATCTCCCATCTGATATCTGGCCTCAGATGATCGCTGAAAGTACCCATGAGTATGATTAAATATCCATACTCTGTGTCTCTGTTACTGTACATGTATGAATCCCTGTTCATCACCTACTTTCCACTTTTTATTTTCCAGCTCCTGAATTATAATTTTGTCTTCTCGTCCATCCATTTTAAATGTTCCCTTTTGCTCTTCCCGTTTATTTTAATTTCTCATTTAATCTTTTGTCAGCTCTTCCACATAGCCCCATCCGTTAACACTAACTCTCACACCAATATTCAAAACAAGCCGTTCAGAACATGAATGTTTTTTTTTTGTGTCAGGGGAAAATTTTATTTGTGCTGTGTTGTTACTGAAGAATAAGCAAGTGCTGTTGTTCAGCAGTAGTCCTGCTTAATTGTCCCAAAGCTTTTCTTAGTGACCACAAAAAAGTGTTTGAGTCTTTGCAGTGGGAGTACTGATGTTGTTTTATATTGGCAATAGGAAGGGTATTTTTTGTATTTGTTTGTGTTTGTATTTTACCGTAATAAATGTTGTGTGTGTGTATGTGTGTATATATATATATATATATATATATATATATATACTGGCAGTGAACCATTATTTTGTGTCATAGTATTGTGATTTAATCTACTTTAAGTGAATGTGTGAGATCATTGCACCTGTGTCTCTTTTTGACATCTGAAATTGGAAGTATGTATTCTCTGTGACACTAGCATCACCATCAGAATTACAAAAATTAAATCTTGCTTTCAAACAGATTTCTGAATACATTTCTGCTTTTGGTCGAACAAACATATATTCCCTGGACCCAAAGTTCACTGCATTGGTTAAGTTAATGTTGCTGTGTTGGACTGGATGGGTCACTCAAAAAACAAATCAATGTTTGAAAGTGCCACAGAGACACAGTGGAAATCAAAATTATAATGAGCAAGTTAAGCAGGTAGTTATAGAGAGGCATTGGATGATTCAATAGAGCACAACTGTTACACTCAAGGTTCATTTTGGTTTAATAGAGTTTATTTATTTCAAGTCTTGATCATATAGCAATCTCCAAAGAGTAATTATTCCCCCCCCCCCCCCCCAAAAAAAAAAAAAAAAAAAAAAAAAATTAAAAAAGATTTTATATATATATATATATATATAAAATCTTTTTTAATTTTTTTTTTTTTTTTTTTTTTTTTGGGGGTAGATTTTTTATTAGTGTCATATATTGTGTAATCAACAAACGTGGGTTTCTAAAAAAAAAAAAAGAAGGTCCAGGAGGATTCAAACACACTAGGTTCAAACTAGGTTATTTTAATGCTTAATTCAAATAGCAAAAAGTTCTTTCAAACAGCCAACTCTCTCCCTCAGAGAGCCTGGCTCATTAAATAGGGCAACTTATTTCAGTGGCAACAGCTCTGCTCAATTGTGAGTGATGCTGGGGATTGTAGGTCTTGTGGCAGAATGATCTGTCCCTCAAGCTCATTATCGTCGCCCTGCCTCTTAGGGCCGCCCTTCAGCCAGGCTCATGCAGGAGTTGGGCAGGAGAGCGAGAAGAGGTGCATAATTAATAAGCCTCGTTCTGACAGCAGTGGATGAAGCACACCTGATGTCAATCATGCTTCATATCTGCTGTCTTTAAAATGCAGAAAACACCTCTTCTCAGGGAGTTTGCTTCAAATCTCCATGTTTGCACACACTGGCATCATCGCACCCCCAGGACCAGAGCTGGGAGGGTTTGGAGTGCAACTGGGGTAGCAAAGGCAGTCTTTTCCCTGGATGCTACAGAAAGAGGAACTTGCCAGTACCCTTTGGTTACGTCAAGTGTGGTAATAAACCAAGCCTTGCCCAGATGGTCAATCAACTGTGACACTTTATTTAGTTTCCTGAAATCATTGCAAAACCGCATTGTGCAATCTGGCTTGGGTACCAGCACAAAAGGACTAGACAAGACACTCAGATTTTTCAGTGACTTCCAGCTCCAGCATTTTTCTTACCTCCATGCTGATGGCTTCTTGATGTGCTTCAGGGACTCTATAGGGGCACTAGTTTACAACTTTGATAGGTTAAATGTGAATTTCATGTTGGATCACTTAGGTGAGACTGGGGGAGGAGGAAAATACATCTTTATTGTGGTCTACCCACTCTAATGTCTCCTGCCTCTGTTGTGGTGTCAGCTTTGGACTCACTCTCTCTTCTCTTGGCAGGTCATTAGTCTTTTTGGGAAGGAGTCAACCTAACAAAGCACCTTGCATGCCATCTTTTCAAAAGTTTTTAAATCTGATCTGGCTTTGTTTTATCTAACTGCTTCAATCTGTAATTCACCTCCCCAGTTCTCTCCACAACTTCAAATGGCCCTTGCAAGGTGGCGAGAAACTTACATTCTACTATGGGGATGAGAACTAACACTGTGTCCCCTATCTGGAACACCCTGGTCAGTGCTGTATGGTTTGATGTGGCATGTTGTTCCCTCTGATCCTTCTCCATATGCTCCATGACAATGGGATACACAGCTGTCTTCCTCTTATTGTTCCCACGTGTTCAATAAGTGTTGTGTGAGGACAGTTCCTCCCAAGCTTCTCTGGCAGTGTCAAACAGACCTCTTGGCATGTGTGGGTACAGTAATTCAAAAGGGAAGAACCCAGTAGAGGCCTGGGTACCTCTCTCACTTAAACCAGTAGGTAGGGCAGGAGCTGGTCCCAGTTCTGTCCATCCTTGTCTGTGATCTTGCGAAGCATGTGTTTGAGGGTTTTGATAAAGAGCTCCACAAATCCATCTCTTTAAGGATGGTATACAGAGGTTCTTAACTGTTTGATCTTCAAGAGGGTATTCAGTTCCCTGACAACTCTTGTCATAAATGGGGACCCTTGATCTGTTAGGATCTATTTTGGTGTCCCTACCCTTCTACTGAAGAGGAAGAGCTCATTGGCCACCTGTTTGGCTGTGGCCTTTCGAAGGGGCACTGCATCTGGGTAGCGCAAAGCATAGTCCAGCATAACTAATATGTATTGGTGTCCCCATCACTCTTGAAAAGGGGCCCCACAATACCCATTCCAACTCTTTCAAACAGGATCTCAATAATTGTCATGATGTTCCGCAATGTGGGCTTTGGTGCTACTTGCTGGTATTCTGGACTGCTGCAGCAATAATTATCTACCTCTTTATGAATGCCTGGCCAAAAGAATCGCTGTAAGAGTCTTTCTTTAGTTTTGTCTACACCTGAGTGGGCTCCGAGGTGAGTATGAGCTAGATGCAACACTGTTGATTTATAGGGCTGTGGCACTAACAGCTGCTCAAGGGTGTCCACCATTTTGTTTACCTGATAGAGTAGGCCATTTTTTACTGCAAAATGGGGATATATCTGGGGACCTTGCTCCTTGTCTACCCCTCCATTACCCTAATGTTTCTTAATGCATTAAGCAGTGTTGGGTCATGTAAATGTGTCATACCATACTGTCATGGTAGTGGAGGGGCCTGTACTTTGACTCCACTTCCCCAGTGCTCTCCTGTGATGAATCCTCCCTCTCAGAGACCATCTCTGTCTCCTCTGGAACACCCCCTGGATTTTCACGAGTCTGGACTGGAAAACAACATTTGGTCATGTTATGTACATACTGACCCTCCTGGGCAGTATCTCTCCTGTGTTTGGATTTACCTCCTAGTATGTCTTTCCACAAAACATGTCAAATTGGGCATTCCCTGCCAGCAAGCACTTTTACTGGCAATGTGTCCACTACTCCTGCTTTGACAACACATTTCCCCTTGGTGGTAATAAGTGTGAGTGCAGCGGTGGGGTACACTTAGGTATCTTAATGAGCATGAGAAAATGGCAGTGAGCTTTCCATAGAGATCTCTGCTGGGCCGACAAGTGACTTGTGAACAAGGGTAATCATGCTCTGAGTCTAGTACTGCTTCCACATCCAGGCTATTTACAGTCACAGGGCAATCCTTGGCTTGAAAGGTTGTGGTTCCTATCAATGCTACTAAAAGTTTAGTTTATTGGCCACTTGAGGAGTCTGCTGTTGGCATGGGTTAATCTGGCTTGTCACACTGCCAGAAGATGTGGCCTAACTCTCCACATTTGTAGCATGTTCTAGGACTGTAGTCTGAGAAACCCTTTTGTTGCTCATGTTGACTGGTATTTCAATTTCTCCATGTTTTTGTCTGGCTCTAGCCATTTCTTAGTGAGACACATCAGCTCATGCAACAGGGCACATGGAGATCTGTCTGTCCTAGTCATTGGCTGTCATAGAGCAACATTTTATCCTAAAGGTCCTTTGGCCATTTTTCTCTAAGTGTAGTAGTCTCAAAGGCATACAAGTATGTCCCCACATCATCTTTGGCCCCATCATCAAGTCACTAGCTTGTACTTTGTTAACATCTGGGGCCATTTTTAGTTGCAGCTCCTTTGCTTTCCATTGGTTTGTTTTGTATTGGTTTGCTGCTGGATCCTATTACATTATATTGCTTTCAATAATTCCTCCATTGTAGTGTCGTGGTCTTTTGTACTTAGAAGAGAAAACACTCTTCCCCCAGGACATCAGCAGTTACCCAATTGGAACTGCATTCTAATGACCCCATATAGCTGGAAGATTGAAGGCACTGATGGAGGTGCAGCAGGCAATGATGCCTTGCAGGTTTAGACAGCTACCTTTGTATCTGACTGAATAGATGATGATTATATATATATAATCTATACACCGATCAGCCACAACATTAAAACCACCTGCCTAATATTGTGTAGGTCCTCATCATGCCACCAATAGCTCTGACCCATCAAGGCATGGACTCCACAAGACCTCTGAAGGTGTCCTGTGGTATCTGGCACTAAGCCGTTATCAGCAGATCCTTTAAGTCCTGTAAGTTGTGAGGTGGGTCCTTCATGTATTGGACTTGTTGGTCCAGCACATCCCATAGATGCTCAATCGAATTGAGATCTTGGAAATTTTGAGGCCAATCAACACCTTGAACATTTTCTCAATGTTTCTCAAACCATTCCTGAACAATTTGTGCAGTGTGGCACTGCTGAAAGAGGCCACTGCTATCAAGAAATACCATTGCCATGAAGAGGTGTACGTGGTCTGCAACAATCTTCAGGTAGGTGGTAAATGTCATAGTAACATGCACATGAATGCCAGGACCCAAGGTGTTCCCAGTAGAACATTGTCCAGTGCATCACACTGCCTCCACCGATCTGTGTTCTTCTCATGGTGCATCCTGCTGCTTCCAACACATAAAATTCAAGAACTGACTGTTCACTTGCTGCCTAATATATCCCACCCCTTGACAGGTGCCATTGTAACAAAATAATAAATGTTATTCACTTCACCTGTCAGTGGTTTTAATGGTGTGGGTGTGTGTGTGTGTGTGTGTGTGTATGTGTGTGTTGCCCTTTTCAAAATACATTTAAGCATTGAAAATGCAGTTGCAAGGTCAATGTGCTGGTGCACTGAAGCATAGCATTTGCCAGAAACTGAACTGTCCAATCATTAACTATGTAATTTTCCAAGCTAGGATGTCCCTACACACCTAATATTATTGTGTGTGTTTAAATATATGTTTATAATCTAACTGCATTAGGTTGTGTTCTTTTTCATTGGATATTTTGGCTGTTAATTAGGCTTTAAGGCAAGTTCTCGGTCCATTATAATGATGATCGTGCCTAGACATAGCAGTATTCGCACTCAATGACCAATACACACCTCTTAATATAGTTTTTATGTTTTTACTTCTTACATCCTCACTTACAATCATCTCTCTCTCTCTTCTCCAGCCATGTATGACAGATGCTGACTGAGTTTTCCCTGCCACTGAGAGCAACAGGACAAGGAATTAACTTTTTTGGTGCCTAATGTACTATGTCCTTAGTTCTACCTGCACTTATGGTTAATGTAGCAAGTCATAATCTGAAGCAGGCTAAAACTAAAATAACATCCTTGCTCCTTCCCAGCCTCTTTAAAGATTTCCAATAATCCACATTTCAAACTTGAAAAATCGAAGCACTTTTCTGGAAGCCGATTTAAACATTTGCATCTTGAAGGCCAGTTAAATGACAGTTTAAAAATGCGCATGCATTAAGAACGCTAAGGTAATACCTATATTTAGATGAATAAGGATTCCAAACTGAGAGTCTACAGCACACTCACACTAATAGTACTTCTTTGCACAATCCACACTTAATATTGAATGTCAGCAGGCTGTGGAGCTTATTGTGTTTTATGTAATGAGATACATCATATAGTGACGATAGGTTTTCTTGTGTACCTACCTTATTACATGTCATACATCTGGTTATGCTGTTTACTGTATGTGTAAGGGCATGTAAACCTAGGGGCATGGATGCTGTATAATTTAAATGCAATAGTTTTCAGTTATCAATACCATTGAGATAATTCACTATTCACAGTGAGCCATGATTTAACTCAATAAATCAGCTAATTGATATGAATTAAGTCCTCATCTCATGTTAATGGTCTTGATTTTATACATATGTTTCAAAATTGATTTGTTTAGGAGAAAATCTTTTTTTATTAATAAATTACTGCATGCACCTTTAAGAATAGGCCAAATCACATGTTTTGAGATTTTTAATAGGGGAGGGATCCTCAACAAATTGGATGTAAAGTTTACTTGGTGCTTGCCCAATCAAAACTCATAGCTATGATGCTAGAGTGCTGCTATGCAGTTGTTCTTAATAAGGTACACAAAGGAGTCTCACACAAAGGTGTTCATAATAGTGCTGTTTGTTATTTAGAGTGTTCTAGGTGGTTGCTAGTAAAAGAGCCCACCCCCAAGTGTCAAACCTGTCTCATATAATCAAGTTACTATAGCTGTATTTTTGCTAAATAATTTTTACGTGGCTCATTGTAAGTTTTGCATCAGATTCCTGGTGAAATAGACACTAGAAGGGCTACAAAAACAATTCATTGTATTCACTTTTGCACAAAACACAAATAAAATGGCAGATTATCAGTTTATAAAATTTTATAGTACACTATATTATTATAGTGCATGACTTGTATGGCAATACATTTTAATGTTTGATTAATATTTGATTATGGATTAATGACATTTACAAGCTTGTTCAAGCCTGATCAAACTGTAGCCCAACTGATAAGAGCGTTGCACATTAGTGATTCAAAAGACTGTGGTTTGAGTCCTGATGAGCATGTAACATGTCAAAAAGTTTCATAGAATCACAGACAAAAAATGGTGTGATTGCTTCAGCAATAGAATTTTTAATAACACAATTGCTTTGTACGACACTATCGATTAGGTTTAAGGCTTAGAAAAGGGAGGTTGGTAGAGCATTAACCTGAAAAAGCATCTGTTTGGGGGGAAAAAAATAGCACCACACAGTGGACATTTCACCTTGGAATTTACTTGCAATATGTTTAAGGTACCAATATCATTTGGCAAATTTTTGCCACAGTCAAAATATTTTCATACTGCAAGAATGTTTTTGTCCCTATACAGTGGAATATCACCCCCACCCCGGTCAATTTGTAATACGTTATGTAAAAATGGGAATTCTTATTGCTAAGAAAAGTAATAGCACACCTCTCCTCAACAAAGCAAATCATTTGAGGTACCATTCATGAATGTACTGTTGCACAACCGGTTTAATACTGAAGGAAAGTGTCACATCCATGTCTGCATGACTAGGCACACTTTATAGACAAGTAAAATAAATTATGGATACCTTTCTGATTCTGAGAAATGTACATTCTGTTAAATTTTCACTGATGTCACACAGTTGTATATTTGGCATATCTGCTAGAAAACTCCTCAGAGAAACTAAATGGTTTCTGAGAGCAGTTAATAACAATGCATGTTGAGGAGAAAATGAATGGTAATTTAAACTTCTTGTAAAAAAAAATCATATAAAATAACAAATATTTTGGTCTTTTTTAATGGTTTAATTTTCACCTAAAGTTACTATTCTCCTAATATCCTCAGATTCTCAATTTATTCTGGTTGTCTGGGCTGGTTGCATCTACATATGTGGCATCACTTAATATGTACAGTACTTGCCAAATATATATTTTTTCCAGATGCAGAGGGTATGCATTCAGTATTCACAGATATATGCCAACAATGGCAACTTACAGTACCAGGTGTGTAACTACTTGAATATCCAATACTTTGCTGGTTCTGTGTTCAAATCCCTCTTTTTCTCTTTGTCAAAGATTATTATGCCTTTTAAGATGCATGCAAATTTACCGCATACGCAACATTTTTAAATGTCATGATTTGTCCTTTTCGTGACACTTCTTATTAGCTGGTGTCATCTCAACTGAGACGGCACACCTAAAGTGAAATCCAGATATTGTACTGAAAGCAACATGCTCACTTACTTTTAAAGTAGGTACTATACTAGCAGACTCCAAACAATTCTGTTTTAGCTGAGGATGTCACACATGCCAAGACCATTTTACTCTGTTCAGTCAGAGGTATGGTGTGCTGATAGAAAGTGGTGGAGTGGTGACAAACATACAGACTCACCACAACTCTCTCACTCTCTCTCTCTGATTCCCTGTCATGTTGAGCTCGCTGAAATAACAGGAGTACCACGTTTGCATAAACAATTGCAATAGAGTGATTTAGGCTGTTTTCAGATATGTAGTTTGCTTGATTTGTTCCGCAGAATGGGCTTAAATAGTTAAAATATAGAATTTTCTTCAAAGTTGGGTTCGCTTTAACAAGGTTGTATTTTTAAACAGACCAAAACTGAATAATTTTTTTAATCAGTCCTTAGTTGCTTTTGCATTAATTCTGAATTGAAAAGTACCTTTTCTAAGGGTCACGGAGCTCTCGCTCTCTCCCTCCCATGCCCACACATAAACACACAACCTTACAAAAATTGAGAGTTCACTGCAAATTGGCCGCAAACTTGCTTAAAAATTTGCCACAGATATTTTTCACATGCAAATGAGCTTTGGGGCAAACTTGATGCAAATTGTCCATTGTTGCCAAAGGTTTCCCGGAGGATCACCTCTACTGCTGGTACCTCTTCAGAGTATGATTGCCATGCTCATAAGCCTATGATCCGAACCAAGTGAGAAAACACTCCAGGTTTCAAAACAAATGCTCCAAACGATTAGGCTTGTGGCTTGCTGTAGAACGTGTATGTCCATATGCAGCTTTCAGTAAGTAATTTTCAATAAAAACAGACATACTGATTTCATTTTAGTGAAGGAAATACGGCAGGAAAAGCACTTGGTGACTGAATCACTACGGATTATGTCTTGTCAGTTCTTCAGTAAAAGAAGAAGCTCAATGGTCACTTGACGAGAACACAAGAGCCCGCATCGGCGACAGAATCATTTATTCTACCAAGTCGGATGTGGGTTTTTTTCTTCAGTTTTTCAAGCCATTAACAACAGCAGGGAGTCCCGATGTCAAGTGAATAATGGCCTCCTGATAGATGCTTTGTCTCCCTCCATCTGGCCGTTGATTACGTTAATGAAGCGCACGCTTGAAAATCACTGGAAAAATCAGCTAGTGTGGTGCCGTCTTAAGACTCACTCACAAGATCATGTAAAGTAAGTGTAAGTGTGTTTACAGTGTAAAAATTAGACAACAGGATTGTCAGTGTATTAAAACCATCTGCTTGAGAGACAATTTAGAGAGACTGGAAAAGAAATCCTGCAGTGTAACCTAATAGTCAACCATTTTTTATTTCAGATTAGAAGAGATTATATTTTGCTAATTAACACAAATTTCAATTTTCTTAAATGTGGACGTGACGCCATGCGAGGATCAGGTGTGTGAATGGCGAGCTCTGTGCACATTGATCGTTTTCACACTTTTTTTTTGGATTAACATTTTTTTATTGATTCGTACATATAACAATGAAAAACAAAACATATATACACTGAATCAAAATTTAACCCCCACAATTACCCCTCCCCAATCACCAACACCACCCTGACCCCCAATGAATATCCTTGTGGTCACATATAAATACAAACTATTATATTCTTATATAAAATACAGAGTCTGGAGCTAAATTAAATTTGACTTCCCAATACTTCTCACACAATACTCTGAACCTTCAACCAAAATTCTTGGATCTTAACACACCACTAAAAACCATGGGTTGTATCACCATCTTCTGATTAGCATCGCCAGCAGGTGGGTGTGTCTTTAAAATCAAGCCTATACAATCTAGAGGGGGTCCAATAGATTCAATGTAAAATCTTGAATTGCATAAGGCGCACCCTTGGATCTCTAGATTCAGAATTTATATTCCCCGTCTGTCGCTGACTTCGACTAGTGTCGAAGAAGCGACACTAGGGTTCTCTCTTGAGTGCCGAATATACCTCTGATCTATGAAAAAATGCCAGTGAGAAGTTGGCTGACAGGATTTGTATGTCCTGCCCCCGGACATATGGGTATAAAGGCGGGGAAATGCGTCTGTTTCTCCAGCCGCCCCCCGCGCCACTACTTCTTCCCACGGGATTGAGGACGATGCGGCCGCTGATGGAGGCGATTTGGGGATTCACATTCTTCTCTGCATATCGCCCCCTGCTGTCTGGAAAAAAATGACAAATATTGATCTGTTTCTCACACACACACCTAACATATTACTTCTGAAGACATGGATTTAACCACTGGAGTCTTATGGATTACTTTTATACTGCCTTTATGTGCTTTTTGGAGCATCAAAAATTTGGCCTACAGAGCTAAAATAATCTTTTAAAAATCAGAAATTGTGTTCTGCAGAAGAAAGGAAGTCATGTACATCTGGAATGGCATGAGGGTGAGTAAATGATGAGAGAATTTTCATTTTTGGGTAAACTATCTCTTTAAAGTGATAGCTCAGCCATAATTTAATATTCTGTCATCATTTCTCTACCCTCATGTTGTTCCAAACCAGTGTGAGGCTTTGTATTATGTGGAACACAAAATATGTTAGACCGAATGTTAGGGACTGACAGTCTTGGTCACCATTCACTATCAAAATACATGTATTAAAAAAAAACATTCACTGAAAATAAATAGAAATTCTGTCTAATATCTCCTTAATGTGTTGCATGGAATAAAGACAGTCATACATGTTTGGAACAACATGATGGTGAATGATGACAGAATTTCCATTAATAATAATTCTGTAGTACATGTTCAATGTGTTTTATGTTATGGTTATATAGGGGAGTAAAAGTCTATTATGTCATTTGTGAAAGTAACACAAATATATATATATATATATATATATATATATATATATATATATATATATATATATATATATATCTAAGTCCCTCATTTCATCTGTTGTTTATTGCTCAATTGGAAATATGTTAGTCTCAGATCATGCCCTGGTAAGTTTAGACATGTTGCCACATACAAAGAAAAATAAATCATATAGTTGGCGCTTTAATGTATCCCTTTTGCAAAATCCTGAATTCCAACAAATGCTAAAGGCTGAAATATGTGACTATATGAAGACCAACTGGTCCTCAGTATACTCTGTGGGTGTGGCCTGGGAGGAACATAAGGTGAACAAATGGATTACTTTCAGATTATTTTACTCTGGATAGGGGCACCCGGCAGGGTTGCCCTCTTTCCACATTATTGTTTTGTCTTGCCCTGGAACCATTAGCAGCTGTGATAAGAACGGAGGATAATTTTCCAGGGGTGGTGGCGGGAGGTATGGCACATAAGCTTTTGCTTTACGCAGATGATATTTTATTATTTGTCTCCGACCCTAATAGATCTGTGCCTTGCCTCTACAGAATTATTAATTCCTTTTCTAAATTCTCAGGATACAGAGTTAATTGGTCTAAATATGAAGCTTTGTCTCTGACAGCATTCTGCCCGGTAACTGCTTTTCAGCAGGGTGACATCCAGTGGCCCAAACAAGGCATTTAGTATTTGGGTATTTTATTCCAAGCAAATTTGTGTTATTTAGTTTAATTTTGACCCTTTAATAAAAAGGTTTTCGAGTGATGTGAGCAGGTGGGCTTCATTACATTTATCTATGACTGGGAAGGTTAATGTTTTTAAAATGAATTGTTTTCCAAAATTCAACTGCCTGCTACAATCTCTTCCTATAGATGTCCCCCTCTCTTATTTCAAGCAATTTGATAGCATAGCATCTTTCATTCAAGTCCTTTATTTGGAATGGTAAACGTCCCAGATTACATTTCAGTAAGTTGCATAGGCCGATTAACGATTTTGTTTTATTATTATGCATTTGGTCTCAGACATTTGGCCCATTGGTCGCTTCCACCTGAGAGAGCCCCTGCCTGGTTTTGTATTGAACAGGAAGTTCTTGCCACTATTTCGCTATTGCAAAGCCTTTTTATCAAACTAATCGGAGCAGTTAAGTTACACCCCGTTAACTTGCATTTGCACGTGGTATGGACAGAAGTGTTCAGAATGTTTAATTCAGACATTTATTTAAATGTTGCTTTGAGTGTATGGCTGAACCCAAAGTTGGGTGAAGGGGCGATCATAATTATAGGAAATAAATACATAAACCACTGGGTCCTAGCCAGTGTTATGATTGGCAGACTGGTCATCCTTAGGGGATGGAAGTCGGCTGGAGTGCCCTCATTTCAGGAGTGGTACACGGAGATGGGCAGGGTAACAGCATTTGAGGAAATGTCATGTAAAACGCTAGGCAGCCTGGATTTTTGTAATAAAAAATGGGGTATTTATTTGGCCTGAAGTGTGAGAACCCAAGTGCAATTAATTTACATGAAGAGTGATATATCCAAAAACGTGAATCCAAAACAAACATACTCGACTTGACACAAAGTTACATTAACACAATACTTGACAACCGACAATGGCAAACATGAGGGCTTAATACATGAACAAGTGAAACTACAAAACAGAGACAACAAATGGCAAGACTAAACTAATGAACATGATAACAAGGCAATGAAACAAGAACCAATGAAAAAACAGAACTGATAACAAGACTCATGAACATAGACCAATGAAGAGACAGGACTAATAAACATAGTGGAACAAGAGGGTAACATGACAAGGAACCAATAAGAGCAAAACACATGAAAACATGACAGGAACAGGAAATCACATGACAGGAACATGGAACTTAGTTTTCATAATAAAAACAAAACAGTCCAATAAAAACATATTAAAGTCCAATTCTAGGCTATATAAACACTCAAGATCTGTGTGAGCAACAAACATTTTTTTATAAAAAAGATATTGTTCTGTCTTTTGTGTCAGAATTAATTTAGCATGTATTAAAGATTGACATATTAACCCATTTGTTAATTGGACACTGGCTCAAAAAGCAGCATCATTCAGTTTAATTAAAAAAATTATTAATTTGACAATTAAAAGGATCAGTTCTAAATAACTGATGCTAGGTTAATGCAAGCTCAAAGCGCTATTGTTCTTGGATGCTAATGGGAAAAAACTAATTCAAACAGCTGAATTGCTAACAAGCCAGGAAGATTAGAGTTAGTAATTACACGCTTGTCCTCTGTATTTGCCTGTTCATTCTAAACAGCTTTAATCTATTTGGTTTTTTTCTTCTTCTACTTTTTTTACCATCATTGCTGAAGTTATCATCATACATATTTTCTTTACAGAAAACAAAGTCTTTTTTTTTTTAAAATGAGGGTTTCTTGGTAGCTCAGCAGGTAAAGACGCTGACTACCACACGTGGAGTTGCAAGTTGAATCCAGGGCATGCCGAGTGATGAGTGTGGTTGCTAGGGTGGGTAGAGTCACGTTGGGTTAACCTCCTTGTGGTCGCTATAATGTGGTTCTCGCTCTCATCGGGGTGCGTGGTGAGTTGTGTTTGGATGCCGCAGAGAATATCTCGTAACGTGCTCAACCAGCCACGTGATAAGATGCGTGGATTGATGTTCTCAGAGGCAACTGAGATCCGTCCTCCACCAACTGGATTGAGGCGAGTCACTATGCTACCACGGGGAATTAGAGCGCATTGGGAAATGGGCATTCCAAATTGGTGAGACAAGGGGAGAAAAAATATAAAATAAAAAGAAGAAAAATAATGTCCTGATCATGTTTGTCCCATTACCGAGATAGACCAGCTGAAACAAGTGAACATGACAGGCTCGTCATCTGAAATCTCCATCATGGCTCCTATAGCGAGTCTGCAAACCTTTCACTGTGCTTTCAACTTCAAATGAATGCACCTGGTGCCAACTTTGACAGACAGGAGGAATAAAAAATAAACAATTGTTTCACAGACAGCAGGACTTTAGTCACCATATCTATTTGAAATTCCCTTCTCTTCCTCAACTATTGCAGAGCTGTCTTTCCAAGGCATTTGACAACAGAGAGATACCTATAGTAAGCATCCACCGGTGCAAACACTATTTCCTCCATATCTCTCCCCAGCATGCTGTGAGAGTTACGAGATAGCATAGCACCATACGTCTGTGGGAGACAGAGCAAAGTGGATAACAGATTCTCAAATATCACTTGCTTGTAAAGCAGAGTCTTTTGATATTCATCTCACGGTCAGCTGTCATTCAGAATGCATTTTAGTGTGTAACTCCAAATCTACCGGAGCTTGTTATACTTCATCGTGGCTGTTCTCAGGTATGTGTAGTGTAGAGCCGTTGTTCTGTTACAAATACACAAACAATGCTGAGAGATAATGGTCAGGACACTAATCCTTTCCTTTTTGAAGTTATTGGGGCAAATCACAGTTTTAAGCCCGTAAGTTTTGCTCTCAATAGACACGCAATTGGTCGTCCAGTTTTATTTAGCATCAGTTGATGGGAAATGTGTAAATTAATCATTATATAAATTATGGTGTTTATCTATATAAGCATTTATCTATTACATAATGCCTCTCAAATATAATAAAGCATTTCATGTATAGTGAAAACATGAAATGAGCATGAAATATTGTACTCACAAACAAGGGGGGGGGGGGGGGGGGGGGTGATATATCATGAAGCGTTCATCTGTGTCGTACAACTGCTTTCGCGTCCTTGAATAATATATAACAAGCAGCTGGTGGACTTTATGGTTGCTTCCTAGATAAAGATGGTGCCCCCCTAGGGAGTTGGTGCCCTACGCAGACTGCATAGTATAGTAAGCAACAAGGGAAGATAGGGCAGATTTAATGCTTAAATTTGGCAGGTTTTATGCTATAACATAGCACTTTGCTGTATTAACTTTACATGGCAAATGTATGTAGGCATTAGAAGTACCGTAGGTAATCATTTAGCATACGTATTTGATGGTTCAGTAACCTTGAGTAGCCTGGGATTCAGGTGCCTTGCTCAAGGACACAATGGTAATAGGTCAAAGCCCGCTCTTTGCAAGGCTCAAACCACCAACCTTACATTTACTACTCCTAAGCTTTAGCCACTTCTAATGACCACTAGCTTTGAGACATGCTTTGATATAATTATTGCTAAAGAACCACAAAGTATTTGGGTGGTATTGACATATGAAAATTAAAACAATTTAATAGATATTTTTATAAAACACTAAAACGACCATAAAAAAGACAATTTAAACAAGTTTTAATAGAAGAATTATAAGCTTCACATTTTTCCTTTAAACCCTCCAAAAAATAGCCTACTTCAATTCCATTGTAGGTGCCTCACTGTAACCCAGATTTTTGCTTTTTTTATAAGAAAAGGAGGGACAGATTGAATTTTTTTTTTTGTGGTTATCAACATTGTCACAAATGCTGTCAATTGATCTTAACTTGTATTGAATCTGAACTATTCCTTTAATGTGGATGTAATTGGTCATCAGTGTCGGAAAGTAATGGACTACTTGTAGATTTAAATGTGCGTTATACATTTACTTTTTTATGGATTACATGATTACATGTCAATTACATTATCTATCGGTCTAGACTTTAACCTGAGGGACTAACAAAAAGCAAATTATTGTTTAAATTCATGCTTACTAATATTAAATGAAAGTGTGTTTAATTTGAATGAAAGAGAGTAAATTGATAATTAACACTTAATATATGTTTTGATGAAACTCTCATTTTAAGTAATCCAAAAGGGATCAGATTAGATAAAAGTTTTTTATAACTATTTACAGTTTTAGTAATTTGTAATCACTACCACATTTTTGAAGTAATCTACCCAACACTGTTGGGCATATATTGAACTCATTAAAAACATAAAAAAAACAGTGGCTCATTTCCTAATGATGGACTCAAGTCAAGACACATAAGCAGAACTTTTTCCCAAAATATGAACTAAATCTGACTGTGTAGCGGTTGTGCTACTAGAATAGTAGAATGTATGTGCCAACAAGTCTCTCTTTTAGCATTTCCACAAGTTATTTGGCTTTGGATAGGAGCAATAAAAAACACAGGTTCTTGATCTATGTCACGTACCATTTTTTCAACAGCACGAGTTTGTTTTGAAACACTCGTCTAGCTGAGAGGACCAAAAGCCAATGTCTTTTCTTCTAAATCCTTAATCTCTGTACAAGTCCTCAGGCACTCATATAGTGGAGGCTTCTTGGTGTTTGGGGTCTAGCTGAGTAAGAATGCTTGAAATTATGTTTTTTGTCTGGGGAGTCAGCACTCGCATGGTGCTCTTCAAAAAGCATGGCTGGCATTTGCATCACATATTCAAACTGTGTCCAGTATGTTTCTCTCTCCATGATGAAAGAAAGAACTCAGTTACACTAATGGTCATGTATACTTTTAGTACCATATGATGTGGAGATACCAATGAGACCATAGGGAACTGTAAACAGTCCTAAGACACACAAAACACAGAATCCTTTAATAGACCTCATCCATTCGCTATGGATGCTAATGAGTTAACCATAGCAACCATGTCGCTAAGATTATTTCAAAATGACAGTAAAGCAAAGACTGCAATTAGGTGTGTTTGTTAATTTTCCCTCTCCGAGAAACCAGTTGTCTGATCTCCATGGTGATAATTACAGGCCGTGTTGCCTGACACCTGGTCATTACGGCCTATGTGGAGCTTGGCACAGAATCACATTCAATATTGAAGAGACACTTTCAAAAGGGTGTTGACAGCTCTATTGGTTCATTAGGAATTCTGTAACCTGTGCAAGTTAATGGAGTCTAATGGAATACAATCACAATTCTCTGCAGCTGTAATGAAATCTCTTGGTGCATGAAGATGCATCGTGACCTTGATATTATAATTGAAAATATCTGGTACAGATTGAAAAACTGACAGAATTTGAAATAATTGAAGAGCATGCACAAAAGAAGTATGATAAAAGAGAGAACATCTAAAAAGAAAAATAATACATTGTAAATAATAATAAAAAAAATGCATATTATTTTTTTATGAAAAACTATTTTATATTATTTAATATTATTTTTCTTTGCCTTAGCTTGATCATACCACATTGCCATATTCTCTATCGAGATCACACACTCCTGAGGATTGGGTAAAAGTTACAAGTGGAGTGATGCTAGAGGGTAATTGGTTGTGTAGTGGCAGGGCCAGCCCTTGGGTTTTGGGGGCCCTAAACAAAAATAGTGTATGGGGCCCTACAGGTTTCTGAACCGGCCAAAAAGAAGAGAAATTAGAATTGTTTTAAATAAAAAAAGCTCTCAATTCAGATATCTCTTTCTTTATCAATGTGCCAAAAGAATAGAGAAGCAAAGGATCCTTTTATGTCAACTTACCAGCTTCATCCTCACTGGAGGTATCGAGAGGGAATACCTGTGTACCACTAAGACCAGTTGGCATTGCTGTACCAGAATGCTGTACTGTTGCTGCAGCACCAGAATGACCAGCAGCTGCTGGAGGTGAAAACAGCATTAGGACCTGGTATCATGAAGTAAAGAAGAGAAATTAGATATTTTCTAAATGCAAAAACCTCTCATTTCAGAGAAGTAAGTAAGGGCCATTCATTAGCAGTGTCATTGGTGGAGGTGGTTTGTGTTCCTGTCACGAAATACTTTAATAGTGCTCCTGAGGAGAAGGAAAATATACATACAAAAAATGGATGGAAGGAGCATTACAATTAATCCTCTGGGGTCTGAGGGTGTTTTGGGCCCTGGAGAAGTTTTAACATGCCTTGACATTTGTGCTTTTTTCAGATCTAAACTCTGATAACACTATATTCAGCACAATCTGGGCTACAATAATATGTGAGTAACGTGTGTATTTTTGAGAAAATAAAGTTTGTGTGGTTTTGACTTTTTGAAAAAAGTCATGAAATAGGCCATATAACGCATACTAAACATTTGTTCACAAGCCTTTTGAGAACTCATTCATTCAAAACAATATAGTTATTTATCTTTTGTAAGACACTTTTAGTGTTAGATAGTTCATATGCAAGGAGGCGTGAACTATCATGAATATTGATTGTAATTCACACCTGAGATGACAAAAGACCCCTCCCCTGGGCCTATCAATGAGGAATGTGACAGAGAATGAATATGAGGAGACTTAATGATCAAAATCAAGTTTTAAGTTAAAAGAAGTAATCTGACTATACATTTTCTTTACATAAAGACTTAATTTTATTAAGTAAACTTAATTTTACTATTGTTTAAAAGAAGTCTCTTTTGCTCACCAAGACTGCATTTATTTGATCCAAAATACAGTAAAAACTGTGATATTCTGAACTCTTTTTACAATTTAAAAGAACAGTTTTCTATTTGAATATATTGTAAAATGCAATTTGTGATCAAAGCATAATTTTCAGCATCATTACTGCAGTCTTCAGTGTCACATTCTAATATGGGCATATTTAAAGTGCATTTTACTCATTTAACCTGAACACATATTTGCAAGAACAAGCTTTGTTGATGATAATGAGGCAGCATAAACACTAGATAAAATATAATAAAAAAGTAAACATTCATATTATTTTTATATCATATTTCCATCATACAGCATACAATTGAAATGCCTGCTTTAGCCAAAACAGCATTTAAATGTAACTAAAACTTGCCTATTAGGACATATTTCAAATTTCAATACTCTGAATCCTGTCTGGCAAGTCTGTAAACAGTCCCACTAGTAATATATGTACATGTTTATATAAAATAGCATGTCAACTAACATCGCTTTGTTTCATACAGATTACATTAAAGGAGAGTATTTATTTTAAACTGTTTTATTTAAAAGTAGACATTTAAAGCTTTCTTTAGACATATGTTTCATGTTTGTGTGATAAGTATTCGCGGCGTTTCAGGTCATTTTTGTGACGTGTTTCAGAAATATGCTCGAGACAGCTGAAAGCTCACCCTTTTTATTTTCTTTATTTTACAAAAGCACAAGGTTTTGTTGTTATTGTGAGTGTACACAAATAAAAGTAGACCCTTTATAGTTTCTAATGATGTCTTATACTTATCTGTACGCCCCAAAATGACGGAGTATTTTAAGTTGATTCCGCTGTAATGACGAAAAAATCCAGCACACAAAAAGTAGCAAACAATATTAAAAGAGTCCATGCTTCTGGCATGCACTATCGTCTGATTAGGGAAAACAGCATTTCTCTGATACAGGTGGGTACGTTCGCTTCATGATGGCTGGACATCTGTTACATAGCTACTGCTCCTGGCAGTTGACAAACGGAAACAGCAGAGAGCTGCGTGCACTATCCCCTCGGCACCCACACAATTTAAATTCCTCCATCCTAGTTCCAAAATTAGGGTAAAGAAATTTAGAAAAATATATGAAATGAAACATACTACGTTTCATTTATACGGTTGTGTGTACTGTTGTACAATTGATGGGCAAAAAATTAAATAAGTGGGGGTGGTGGGGGGCACCGAACCAATCATGGGGCCCTAAACAAATGTTTAGTTTGTTTATTGGGTCAGGCAGGCCCTGCGTAGTGTTTCTGAATACTCATTTAGAGACAGTCTGAGAAAATACACAATAGCACTTAAGACACTGTTGAGTTTTTTCCTTCCAGGATAAACGATGCAACCACTATGCTTGATTTGCATTCATCCATACATTTTTTAACTTTTTTAAACTGTGCATTTTTAAAATTCCCAACACTCAGGGGCCAAATTGATACCATACGCAGAGCTCCGGCATCGGATAAATAAATATAATTAATTATGGCAAAAGAATAGGATAAGAATTGAAAACTAATTTTGAAACCACTGTTTATAATTTTGCTCTACATGACGTATATATGATGTTTTGTGCAGTGAACTATTGGCTACTAAGAGCACGAAACTATATAAATGAAAGAGATATTTAGAAACAAATAACAGGGCAATTAATAAAGTTCAATGTTTAATATAAGATCAATTTTGTTATCTATTGTGCAGTAAACAATTCCAGTTTTGTTTTGGGTCGCCACTCGATGTTCAAAATAAAAGCTGGGTTCTGAAGCTAAGAACTATTCATGTGTTAGTCTTCTAGTTTCCTCAAATATTAAAAAAGGTACAATAAACAAAACACTAGAAATGCAATAAATAATAACATAAAATCTTATTCCACAGCCAAAACAACAGAAACTGCATTTCAGTTGCAAATGTTTCATTACAACATCAAAAGGTCAAAATGTTTGTCAACTTTTGACTGTCTATTAAAAATGTATGGTCAGTGAGTAGATGAAAGAAAATTCTGTTCTTCATTATGGTGGTCAACTTTGAGCATTGTCTCTAAATTATATTTAGTCTTTAAGTATCTAAACATGTAGAGGTAGATCTCCTTCAATGTGAGTTTTACTTAGCTGGCAGAAAATCTGTGGAGACTCCATCTCCAGTGGTCTTTTGATGTTGCTCAGTTCAAGCAGGTATCATGAGGCTCTGGAAGGATTATAAAAAAATATGGATTCCAAGTGCAGAACACTTCTAAACTGAATGTCATTTTACTAACTCTTCAGTAGGCTGTACCAATGCCTGTTCCAATTGGCTATGCCAGATGGGTCTGCAGTGGATTAGAGGCTCTTCCTTATTTTGTGAGATTAAAAAGTTTCACTCGTATGTAAATTAATAGCAATCTTGAAACATGCATAAAATGATGACCACTCACATGAGATGAAGATATCAATCATAGCAGTAACCTTAGAAAAGCTGGTTTATTTTACTTGGAGAGGGTTCCCTCATGGGGGGGTGCCACGTTAGGGTCACATGACCAGCCGAATTCTCCTCGCTTGGTCTCAGTGCCCTGTTATTGGACACTTTCACTCATTAATTAAATTAATCATGGCTGACTGTGAATAGTCAATTTCTACATTGGCAACTGAAAACTATTGCGTTTAAAGCAGAGGTCCCCACCCCCCGCGTTGCAGCCCAGTACTGGGCCATGGAAGAGTTGCTATCGGATCGCGAGAATGTTCTGGGAAAATTTTCTATGCAGCCCTTTGCAATTATATTATATTATATGCCATTTGCCCTTTATGAGGCACTATCAAAATGTACATAAAAAGGTGTGATTTCAAAAAACATCAGTTCCATCTTCCTATAGATTAAGTTACTGTTTTCAAATAAACACTCTGCCCAGCCCTTTCCTGGTTCTTTTGTTGCCCAGAAAATAGCTGCTGGCTATGGGTGCTTCTTGCAATGAAACTGCCCAAAAAGTGCTGTTTTGGGGGTTGTAACACCCCGTTTTCCATAGATTATTTGAGATTAGGGCTTTTTTACATTTCCAAGAGATCGTTGCTTCACGAAATTCTCAGGATTTTTCCTAAATGATGATAATTCATGGTTCACTGTCAATGTTATCGCATCTGCTCTATTAGACACAATTGCCCCACAGCAGATGTACGTTGATATTAAATTTTTTTACGAAGAATGCTACATATTGCACAGAAAATAAAATTCATTAGAGCATTGGGATGAGATAGCAAGTTTTTAACTGGCAGGAGTTCAGAGGAGTTGTTAGTGTCATGAATCAAAGCTGTCAGAACCAGTCCCTCTAAACTAGCAGTGACAGAGCTGGTTGAATCAATGCATAATTAAATATATGAATCACGTCTTTTGTGAAGCCAAAAAGCCCTGCATACAAACTGTGGCATTACAGCGGGGAATCTTTTTTCTCTCTTTTTTGTGTGTGTGTGTGAAAATAACTGTATATTAAATGGAAATGCACATAAAAGGACACAATGTAAGATGAAAAGATGGGTGAAAGGATGGAAATGAAAAACTTTGCTCTGGTTTGTGAAGGGTGTGTGAAAGGATGAAATGATTCAGTCTTTTTTCCTGCATGGTGACCACGCTGACAGATGGCAGAAGGCCATGTCAAGAGAACCGTTTGCCACGCATATAAAAATGGAAGTGCAGTTCTGCATCACATATAAAATCACATTGAAACTGTGCTTAGTGGGCCCTTATGCATCTGGAACAACACTGAATAGCAGAGAGGAGGTTTGAGTGAAATGCTCCAAGTGAACATTAAATTGAAAAGTAAATAAAAATGCTCTTTGCACATGGCAAAAGTACAGCCCAAACGTGAGAAAGGACTTGACTTTCAGAGGAATATATTCAACTCTATTGTCAGTCAATTGTTCTGCTTTTTAATTTAATAATACTATTTCTTGTACTTTTATATAGGGTTTTTTTAAACTTAGGAAAACTATCTTAAGGGGGATTTACAGAATCCTATTTATGGTTGGTGAGGTCAGTGACATTACTGATATTAGATTCATCTTGTGACAACAGTCGTGGAAAGTGACACTTAAATTGAAGTCTGTGTTCATCTCTCTAGAGCTACAGCTGTTGAACATTGCCCTCATGCTTTTGAGTTGCCAGAGAGAAAAACATATAGGCCTATTCTAGAAATACACATGACAGATGAGAGAGTAAGGAAGACAGTGGTTTAATGTCCTCAAACAATCTCTGAAGGATATTTATCATGGCTTTGTGCACGCTCATTCTTAAAACACACATCTGTTCCCCATTTGATCATAATTGTATTAGAGGGCACTTTTTCCTCAGTGCTAATGCCAAAAGCCAAAATATACACAAGGAAGGATGAAGAGAGGATGATGGGAGAAAGGCAGCAGGGCTGTAAAGCAGAGTGAAAGAGTGAGCATTTATACAGGCCCCAGTGAGTTCCCTTTCTGAATTGCTCTTTTTATCTGTGTATTTGGTGCTGTGATTCTTGAGGGTCTTACAACTGTTTTGACTTTCTGCTAAATGTTTTCTCCTCTGGTCTCATTACTGACTTTACTGTACATGTCTTATTATAATACTGTCAATACTGTGTCATTTATTCCCTGTAAAAGTCAACAGAAGAGTTTTTTCTTCAATGAAAAACAAATGTATTTTTTCATGTATTATTTATTTATCATCATATAGTCATTGAATTTATTATTCATCCGTAGACTTTCTCAGGAATGGGTTTTCATGCCACTGTGTTTTCATGATTAAACCCTAAACCTACAAAAAATAAATACAAAAATAAAAAGCCCTTTAAAAAGCTATTTCTGGCCTGACTGTCCTCTCAAATCTCAATTTTTTTTATGTTATTATTGGAAAAACAATTGGTGTTTTTTTGTGTGTGTGTGTTTTTTTCACGTGAGTAAACAGTAAACACTGTTTACTCGCATGAATATTTATTAGGGTTTGATTATTTTTGAAAGTCAATTACCTTAAAGTATTGGTTTCAGAAATTCTATTGAACATTTCCACCATTTTTGCCAAGGAAAAAAGGGAAAGTTAATGGAACACACAATGGCCCTCATTCATGAAAATTTCTTAAATATACGAAAGAATTGGCAGTCATTTCCAGGTAAAATCGAGATTCCTGAAAACTTTCCACCAGATTCAGGAACGCTTCGTAATCCCCAGATTAGTTCATCTTGTGTATGTTAGTGAATTCCAGACGTTCATAATAGAGCACGTGTGCACATTCATTCACAATTAGCATAATCCATGCCCATGAAAACATCATATAAGGAAGGCTTCAGACTCGCTTGTAAATTAAAAAATTCAACTTTTAACATATACCCTGTATGTGAACAGCAATTAAAGTTTTAATTATGTATGTATTTATTTTTAATGGAGTGCATTCACATCGTAAAATACTGATTTATTAAACACTCACATCTAGAAAGAAAGTGAGGAACTTTCAGTCATCTTTGACGTTGCTGCCATTAGAGGTTCTTTAGTGAATTAAATAGTCCAAGAGGTCAATAAAAATGGTCTGACATGAAGATTTAGGGTAAACCTAAATGGTACCATTAACCTTCTCTGGTTTAGTTGAGCGCATTGCCAGCAAAATTGTAGAAACTTTGTACAGCAATAAGCAAGGTTATTATAGATTTGAGTTTTTAAATTAGTTTTCTTTTTTATTTATTTTTTTCAATTTCAATTTATTATTTAGTTTAGTTTCAGTTATTTTACCAACTGTGTTTGTTGGTTTTAGTTTTTCCAAGTCATTTTAGTTTTTATTTTTATCTATCAATATATTTAAGTTTTTATTTCTATTTCAGTTAACACAAATGAGTAAATTGCTTGGCAGGGGACAACTTTATGTAATGTTCTTTAAATTAAACTATTCCCTATCCAGTCCAGATACAGTGTATAGCTATGCTAACATATAGCATAGTAAAAACAACCAAGAAGTCCACAAATGTGGAGATACACTTAACAAGCACTTTATTAGGAACACCTGTACACATACTATTGCCATTATCTAATCAGCCAATCGTGTGGCACCAGTGCAATGCATAAAATCATGCAGATATGGGTCAGGAGCTTAAGTTAATGTTCACATCAACCATCAGAACCATCACCATCAGCACTCCGATGCTTCCCTGTGTGTGTATCACACCACTTGTGTTTGTGCCGTTCTAAACTAAACTTGTAAGAGCGGTGCAGATCTGTTAAGAGCCACTGTTTGTCTTTTTTTTTTTTTTACATTTGTTAGCAAGCAGGTGGTTGCAAAATATCATTTTTATGTGTAATATGAGCCAGTTAGGTTACGTGAATTCACTCGTATTACTTCTAAAGCTAGGAAATAGCTTTAAACAGCTTTAAATGAAAAACTTCAGCATTACGGCTCATCAGAGCTGAGAGACACAACAGACTGATTAATTACACAAACTGAAGGCGCTTGCCTCTTATCAGACTTTCCACATTGGAGTGGGCACACTGTTTAAAATGGTGGAGGACATTGCAGTTTCTATAGTGAAAGACTCATGGGCACCGGCTACCGCAAAATAGGTAGAAATATAACCACTTGGAAGGCTACATTTCTACTGAGAAAGCTGATCTTCAGAAAGCTGACTGCATCTCTGCTTGGGTGTGGCAACAGGTGATCGCACACGCTCCGTCTCTCTCTCTCTCTCTCTCTCTCTCTCTCTCTCTGAGAAAATGTTAGAAACAGCACAAGCTGTGATACTATTTCTGAAGTGACGTTTTTGAATAACTAACAAATGCTTGAACGCATTATTTAGTTTGAAACAGCAATGGTAGATTGTGATCCGCCACGTTATAAAGTAATTCCATGCACAAATCCATTTTTTATGACGGTACTCAGTTTTCCCTAATTTTTGTATTTACTTGTTCATCAAACTGTTGTATATAAGCAATATCACAATTGTGCTGCAGCCGAATCACAGCAGTGCTGATGTAGGGCCACATCGCACTCTTGCTTGTGTGATATTGTTTATGAAGGAGAAGAAGAATCCTTTATTTTGGTCACACATTATACAAACAGTTTTTTGCATATATACAGTAAAATGTATTAGTTTTCACATATCCCAGCTAAGCTGGGGTCAGAGTGCAGAGTGCAGGTGCCCCTGGAGCAGATAGGGTAAAGGGCCTTGCTCAAGGGCCCAATAGTGGCATCTTGGTGGTGCTGGGGCTTGATCCCCCGACCTTCTGGTCACCCTGAGCCTCAACCGCTGAGCATGGATATTTACATACCACGATATGCATGATGTAGCATATATATATATATATCGTCCAACCCTATCTATTCCAATGTCTGATTTCTATTGCTCTGTTTCCTCAACATTCATTCTGCTCTTAAACAGACAATAATGAATTTGTGGAACCAGAATGTCAGGTGTAAAAAATTATATTCTGTCTTTAGGAGGGTTGCATTCTGTACCATATTGAGAGTGATAAAGGCTCCAGACCTCAAAGTATTTATTTATTTATTTTGCTATCTGTTCAAATATTGAATTATAACACTGCAATACTATTAGTTTTGCTAAAATAATTCCAAGACAAGGAACATTTCTTACTAGTACAGTTGAAGCAAAAAAGGAATTATCACAGCAAACATTTGATTATTAAGAAAAAAATGAAATATCCCCCTTTCCAAAGTCATCATCTAAATCCCCAACTTGACCAGGAGAAGACTACATGCATACAAGAACAATGCGAATCACCAAATCAAGAAGAAAGTGGAAGAAAAAAGTACTTAAATGTTGATCCGTTTCTCACCCACAGCAATCAAATTGCTTCTTAACCACTGGAGATGTATGGATTACTTTTATGATACCTTTATGTGCTTTTTGGAACTTCAAAGTTCTGGTCACTAAACACTTGTATTGAATAGACCACTCTATTTAGATATTCTTCTAAATAGAATGGTCTACATTATATTAAGTATTATACTATATTGTACTATATTAAGTCTTCATTTGTGTTCTGCAGAAGAAAGTCATACACATCTGGGATGGTATGAGGGTGAGTAAATGATGTTAAACATTTCATTTTTGTGTGAACTATTCCTTTCAGTTTTGTTCAGACGAAGCTATATTTTAATGGTTCCAGATTAAATACAAATTAAGGAAATGACAGTGACAATGTCAATTACAAACAAAAATAATTTTGATCAATGCTTACAGTCTTTAACTTATATTGAACTTTTTTGATTGCATTTATCTGTAGTCTCATCCTTGCTCATAATGACATGAAAATTTCCTATTTCAGAATCAGTTGTTGGTGGTAATTTTTTTTATTCTGGGAATTTTTCCAGTGTGCAACTTTGATTGATGCCCTATAAATCTGCTGACCTTCCTCATGTCAGCTATTCTCAGTCTTCTCCCTCAGTCTTACTCTCTCTCCCTCTCTCTCTGTATCACAGGGGACCTGTTAACCAGGCCCAAACTGTGGAAAGGCCGATGTTTGGGAGCCACAGCACACTTGCTTTGTTTCATATTAATCACTTCCTGTGCCTGGGGTGCAGTTATTCTGTCTGCACAGCAACACCCAACGTTGTGCTCTCCCCTGCCTGACACAACCTCACAGCAAGTTGCCAATCACTGACAGAGATTGAGAGAGAGCAAAAAAGATAGGAAGTGAGAGAAGGAGTGAAAAGGAGAGGGAGCGAGTAGATGACAGGCTGATGCACTCCCTTGGCTCATGTAGCAGTGATATGAGTGCTGTCTGTTACGAATAACAATAGAAATCAGCACTAGAGAGAATGCCAGCTTGCTGATAGGAGGGAACTGGGAGATGAATACAAGTTGCTAGACATTCATCATCAACGGTTTAGCTATTTGGGTGTAAAACATCAAAAGTTTTTCACTGATGTTAGTTTGGCATTACAGTTTTTCTTGTTGTTGCTAAGGCACGGATTTTTCAGTAGGAAAAAGATGTTCAGAGATCAGCATGAAAGGAAATGTTCTATCCAAAATCAGTAAAGGAGACAGCCCTGGGTGCTGATGATTGGTGTACCTGCTGCTGGACTGTGTCCATGGAGTGAGGGACAGAGACAGCTGGGGGCTGTATTAATGATCTGCCGTATAATCATTATGCTGGACTGTGGGAATGGAGCAAGGGGAACGGCACAGAGAACACTTGTGAAGACAATTACATTATTTCTAATGATTTACAGCAGAACATAATATACCATTCTACACAGACTAATGAACTCAGTGTCTTATATAAAAATGCACTATACAAATAATGAATGGCCATTATCATATTTAACCCTCCTGTTAAGGTTATTTTAAAACTGTTTAATAGTTAATAATAGTGGGAAACTACACTGCCCAATTATTAGGCAAGTGAGTATTCAGATCGTATCATTATATCCATGCACATTTTCCAACTCGCTACCATATAAACTTGAATGCTTATTGGATTCAATCATTTTCAGGTGGTATGTATTTGTGTAATGAGGGAGGGTGTGGCGAAAGTGACTAACACCTTTTATCAAGGTGTGCATAATTATTAGGCCGCTTCATTACCTCAGGCAAAATGGGCCAAACAAGAGATTTAACTGACAATGAAGTCAAATATTGTAAAATACCTTTCAGATTGATGCAACACTATTGAAATAGCTAAACTATTGAGGCGTGACCACCAGACAATCAAACGTTTTGTTGCGAATAGTCAACTGGGGCGCAAAAAAGGCATGGAGAAGAAAAGGCGCAAATGAACTGCAAAAGACTAAACGTGAAGTTACCAGGAACTCATTATTCTCCAATGCTACCATATTCCAGAACTGCAACCTACCTGGAGTGTCCAGAAGTACAAAGTGTCAAGTGCTCAGAGACATGGCCAAGGTCAAGAAGGGTGAAACACGACCACCACTGAATATATTCTTAAGTTGAAGCATCAAGATTGGGCAAAGAAATACATGAAGACAGATTTTTCAAAGGTTTTATGGACAGATTAAATGAGAGTGACTCTTGATGGACAAGATGGATGGGCCTGTGGCTGGATCACTAATGGACCCTTCTGCCACTGGGTCATTACCGCCTTGCTCGACCTGGGAGGAGGCAGGACGGTAAATACATCTACAAAACAAAATAGGCGAGAGATAAAGGCCAACATGGAGCGACAGAGAGAGAGAGAGAGAGAGAGAGAGAGAGAGAGAGAGAGAGAGAGAGAGAGAGAGAGAGGGGAAAAAAACTCACTCACCGGTTCTCTGATGCTCCGTCACGTGGTCCCCAATCACTCCTCCACCCTCTCAGGCAGATGGCAGCCGCTCCTTCCCGGGCGGACTGGAGTCAGACCGACCCCCAGCGGACAGAACGCCCCTCTGCGTTCTCGGTGACCCGTGGAGACTCTCCTCCAGTCGCTTCCCTCCTTCCCTCACGGATGGCGGTCCTCTCGACCCCTCTGTGTTTCCGGAGGATGGCAGGGCACTCCTCCGCCCCTGGCAGCTGCTCCATCTCTCCAGGCGGTCGGGGAGTCCAGTCCCCACTACTACTTCTCCATCCCACGGCGGATGGCAGTGTCGAGGACACCGCGACGGGCATCCCTCCTCCTTCCCGGGTTTCGGCACCAATGAAAAGCAGTTCAATGGAAAGGAGGAGGCGAGAACCGGCTTGACAATATAATAATATAATATAAATATAATAGTTTAATGAAGAAATATATCAAAAGACACAAACACACACATAGGACGGACAGCTGCCCGTAAATGCTTGCTCTCTGTCACACCACTGTCTGTAGTCGGCCTTTATCCCTCTCGGAGGATTGATTAGCCTGATAAGGGGCCGGGTGTGTAAAATCACAACCTGGCCCCGCCCTCCACCCTGTCACATTCCTCCATCGTTCTCTCAGGCCAGGGAGCCCCCGAAATGACGTACACCCCCCGCCCTTTCACTGGGGGAGGGCGTGCCTTTATGCTCCATCTGCTGGCATGTCATGCCTTCCTGAATCTGGGAGGGGACAGGAGGAGGGAAACAATAATGAAATATAGGGGGTACTCCCTTTAACAGTGCAGTTATTTAAAAGAGAGGGGAAAGGCCAACGCGGAGCAGCAGTGGGAGAGAGAGAGAGAAAAAAAAACACTCGCTGGTTCTCCGATATGCCGTAGCTTGGCCACTCCTCCACCCTCTACTGGATGACAGCCGTGCCTCCACGAGAAGATCAGAGACAGTCCTCCAGCCCCTGGCAGATGGAACACCCCGCCGCATTCTCAGGGAACAGAAGGCTGCTCCGTTGGGCTGGATGGTAGCGGCGAGAACTCCACTACAGCATATCCCTCCTCCATCCCGAGTTTCGGCACCAATGTAAAGCGGGTTTTACCTTTATCCCTCGCGTGCCCCCATCAGGCTGATTAGGGACCGGGCATGCGTTATTCCATCCCGGCCCTGCCCCCCTCCACTCTACAGTGAGATTAACAGTGAGGGAAGACAATACACCTCTTTGAACAGCATTTGGGAGGCTTTGGTTGCTGCTTCAGCGAAAGTTGATCGTGAACAGATCAAGAAACTGACAGATTCCATGGATGAAAGGCTCATGGCAGTAATTGAATAGAAGGGTATATTGGTCACTGAATATTTTTGAAAGGCCAAAAATTTGATGTAATTGTCATTTTGTGTTACTTGCACCTCCTCTAAAAATTGTGAATAAATCTTGTAATTTAGTTGCCAAATAATTGAGCACACTTATATATTCCCCAGAGAAAGACTAAACTTACTATTTCTTTGTTAAACATTCAAGTTTGAGGTTCAGTAACATTTTGATTGACTGAGAGCACCGTGTTTGTTCAACAATAATCCTGAGGAATACAATTTGCCTAATAATTGGGCACGCAGTGTATTGTTAATCTTGTATTTTGCCAAAATGCCATTGAAATATGTATATATATATAAATGGTATTACATTTTTGTTTATACTTATGCAGTGTCAGGGTATTTTGGGTGATTATTAAGGCATTGCCAGGATTAGATGGTTCAGGGTTAGATGGTTCAGGGCTAGATGGTTGCTAGGGCATTACTAAATGGTTGTAAGAGGAATACTTACTGGCCCAAGTCGAAAGAGACCAACCCCAAATAGCTATGATATCCTGATTCCTACTATTGAATGTGAAGTTTATGGAATGTTTCACTAATTTTTGGTTTGCCAGGCAGATGTTTAGACTATATACTGAAATAAAATGTTTTTGATTAAAAAATGTTTTAATATTTTTCAAATACAAACAGATAATATTTTTAAGTACACTAACTATTGTCTTTTTTTTTACTGTAAATGAAGGGTTTACAGTACATTTACTCTAAAGAATAGTACCACCATTAATACATAGGTGGCGCTCTTTCCAGATGAAAAGCTGTTTCAAAAAGCTGTTGTTAAGCGTGAAAAACAAGGCTATGGCAATGTTCATGTTTAAAATCAAAATGGAGGTGCTTCATGTCTACATTACTCTACTGGGTCTTTTTTTATAGGGGTCACACAGCTCTATATGGCAAAATCTTATGAAAAAGAGGACCTTTGTGTCATAACCTAATGTAAAAAAATACATAAATAAATAATTCAGTTGTCCTGAAGTTAATTTGTAATTCAGGTGGTAAATCTAAATTAACTGATTAAAATATTGACTGAATACAATTGAATACATTAGATTACAGCAATGAAAATAATTTTTTAAAGTCAGATCAGGTAGCTCCATGAGTTAACAAATTCTTACAGTGTGCCATACCCATATGTAATGAAAATAAAAAGTTGTAAAATTTTTAAAAGACACGTCTACTGAAAAGGCACTGAAAATAGAAGGTTTGGGAATTATATACACATCTCACCATACTGTATATAATTTTATCCAGAAAGGGCAGCCTGTTGCGAGAGGCGTTGAGAAAACAAACCGTGGCCAGTGCCTAATTTTCTGCTTGTAAAATAATAATGTTCACCTCTCTGCATGCATGTGAGAGTGTGAATTTGAATCTCTGTGTGAATGTTAGTCGCTTTGTGAAAAACAGCAGTTTTCTTTTATTTAGACTATTAACGGGAGAGGGAGAGAGAGAGAGGGAGAGGGAGAGGGAGAGGGAGAGGGAGAGGGGGAGAGAGAGAGAGGGAGAGGGAGAGAGAGAGAGAGAGAGAGAGAGAGGGAGAGGGGGAGAGAGGGAGAGGGAGAGGGAGAGGGAGAGGGAGAGAGAGAGGGAGAGAGAGGGAGAGGGAGAGGGAGAGGGGGAGAGAGAGAGAGGGAGAGGGAGAGGGAGAGGGAGAGGGAGAGAGAGAGAGAGGGAGAGGGAGAGGGAGAGGGAGAGGGAGAGAGAGAGAGAGGGAGAGGGAGAGGGAGATTCAGTGCCAGGATCTTGCATGGCAGCCAAAAGGGCTTTGCTGTAATTCATACAGCTACAGGAGTTGCTTTCTTTTTACCACTTCCATCTATCATGCACTCAGATAATAGATACTCTTATTATCGCTGTAAAATGTGCACGCTTGCTTCAAGATTAGCTCACACAACAATGCCAAGATACAATAAATGCATCATAAATATCCAATTTGAGCTCCATTTTCAAGGTGGTTTGTATATCACTCGGCTGGCTTCTAGGTGCACCTCATCCCATCATTTCTCATTGCAGCACGCCAACTGATATGACAACATTAAACATCTGGCCATAAACGAGGAATTAATTCTCACCTAATTTATCAAGCAGCTGGGATGTTTTTTCCCCCAACTGATCCAGTACAACTATATACATTTGCATTGGAGCCATTTGCAATTTTTTCTCCCTCAACTCTGAATGGTAGGGGAATAATTCCAGCAATTAATGTGTGTGATAAACATCCTCAATGCTTGTGAATTCACAATAATGTATGTCCATAATCATCATATCTCCAAACATAAATGCTCATATTTTGCAATTGAGCACCTGCTCTTCTGAGTTCATGCTTATTGATTATTTGATGGGAAAAGTTAATGGATAATGGATCCCGGAAAATCCCAGTGGCCTGTGTTTTTTGAGTGAGAGGGTGTGGATGAGTGTGGAAGTGTATGTGTCCATCCTGAGTGATTATGCAGTCTTGTTGTTTGTTTTTCTGTTTCCTCATTAGACTTCATTTACACTATCTTTATCACAAGTCACTGCTTCAGCATTCACTCAGTAATCAAGAGTTTTAGAACAACAGCAGAGAAACACTTTCAAAATGCAATTTGCACATTTTGCATTACATGTAACCTTTGTAGCCCACTCAGTATTTATCACACTTGCATTTAGGTGACAATTTGATTTTCACATCATTAACTGCAAACAGAAAGTTCTGTAAAGATTTTGGGTACAGATAGTCAAAGTTGGACTTATAGGAGGTTGGTGGGTATTTTTAGTGAAGTAGAGTTTGTGAAGAGAGGAGACAACCATGACATGAATCATTTAAAGTAAAACAGAAAGAGAAAGAGCTTCTTTGTTTGAAGATGAAAAGCAACATAATCTAATAAAACTTCCACAAACTCTAGAACACTCAGATTTGGTGCTTGTCCAGTGATTTTCCTGTTTGAAAGTTTTCTTTTCCCTTCTTGTCCTCTGCTCTGCCTCCATCGCATCAGGGTGAAAGCAATAAATAAATAAATAAATAAAACCTGTGTTGCACTAATTGTACCCTGCTGTTGTTGCAGCTCTTTCGTTCATGACTGTGGGTTAAATAAAAGTTCTTATATGAAAATGGCTCCCCTAATGTGCCTGTTTTGTTTAATGAGGTCACAAACAGCCAGCCGCTCTGGTTTATGGTGATTATTATTTCAATTTTGTACGCCTGCATTCAGTTTTTATTTTCTACTTGATAACGGTATAGTTCTGAAATAGAAAGCTGTAGGTTGGGAGGCTTGCAAAAACATTGGGCTTGGACCAGTAAACAGTACATTAGGACTGCTGTGACTGATGGCATAATTAGCAATGACGTGAAAATTTATGACTGACTGCATCTATTGCACTTCTATAAAAGGCTTTAAAAACATACGGCACATTTGTGGCGTTAAAATAGCTATTTTAAGAGGAATATAGGGAGAAGAAGGCTGTAAAAAAGATTATGGAATTGGTGTCAGAGAGTTCATGAAATTATGTGAACAAGATATGATTATAGGAAAATCTATGGAGATCAAGGGCATTGATTATTCTTCTTAAGCCTGTCTAGCTTTCGTCAGCGGTAGAGCGGCAGTTCTTAAATCAATATTTATTTGTTCAATATTTATAGAAATTGTTGGTGGATTTTTTCATTACAGTGTCCGATGTTCCTGCTCCTTCACCTTCCTACATTTACATTTGCATTTCATTTCTATATTTTATATGTATTTAAACAAAACCTCTTTTTGTCACACTCCTTTCCCAACAAACAAAGAACTATTATAAAAACAAAGAACTAGAACTATTTTCTCTGTTGTCTTCAGTTTGTCATCTTCATGAAAATTACATGAAGTGAGCATGTGTGTTTTAAGTGTATGTGGCTGAATTTACATAAACATCAGGCATACTATGATGTGCATTAAACCAGGTATTAAGTGGATTCAAGTGAGGTGGGTTGGCAAAGCCTAATATTGCCATGCCGTGTGAAATGAGGAGTCAGTTCTATTTTTTTCCAGACATGTGGTTCAGGCTCGTAGAAGCTGCCATATGGCCACGATTACTCTCATTTATGAAACGTCTCACACTGGATGCTCTTACATTGCTGCTGTGTCTCCTAAGGGTTTGTCCTCTGCTTTTAATTAAACCAGGAAGGTGTGTGTGTGTGTGTGTGTGTGTGTGTGTGTGTGTGTGTGTGTGTGTGTGTGTGTGTGTGTGAGATATGACAGATAAAGGAGAGAGTCATGTAGGGCCATTAGGAAAAAACTTAGTGAGTTTCATATATTGCTGTGTAAAATAACAATAAGATTAATAAATAATTAAAAGTAGTTCATTTACAGTCAGTCTCTCTGCTGCAAAATTACAATCCAAATTCACTGAAATATGATTGTATTTACTGTATTGACTCTTAAGACAATTAAGTACTAAACTTGTCAAACAGGGTGCCTCAACTAACTTCAAGAGGCCTCAAGATTATTTAAATTAAGTTAATAAGCTATAATATAATAATCCAACTCATTTTAAAGGGATAGTTAACCAAAAATAAAGATTATTTCATAATTTACTCACCCTCATGCCACCCCAGATGTGTATGATTTTCTTTCTTCTGCAGAACACAAACAAAGATTTTTGGAAGAATATCTCAGCTCAGTTGGTCCATTCAATGCAAAGGCACCATAAAAGTATCCATGTGACTCCAGTGGTTAAATCCATATCTTCAGAAGCAGTGTCAGTGGTATTTCTGTAAAATGCAACTCCATCCATTCTTGTCTTGTCAGTTTCTCATTTTAGTTGCACTTTTCTAAGAATCTCATTCATCTTGGATCCCCCCAGACAATGCTATTTTATTTACATTAATTCTCCTCCCTGCCCAGTAGGTGGAGATATGAATGAAGAATTTAAATCACCAAAAACAAAATATGAAAGTGATAGTGAAAGTGGAGATTTATAGTAAAGAAAGGGCATAAATATTGAGCTGATGGATGGATTAATTTTATGCTGCTTTTATGTGCTTTTTGACCTTCAGAATTCTGGACACCATTCCCTTTTTTTGCATTTTTTTTGTGCATTTTTTCCATTCCCTTTTTTTTGCATTTTGCAGAGCTGAGATCTACAGCTTCCCTAAAAATGCTAAAAACTGCAACAACAACAACATAAAGGTTTACTACATGTAAACTGGACAGTATGGGAAGGTGCATTTATTAGAGTTCTAGGATGGGCTTTACATGCACGTGTTCATATTTTTCACAATCATATATTTTTATCAAGAAACTTCACGTTCTCGCACACCAGCTGCCGTTCCAATGTTATTGGATGAGCTGATTCCTCTGTGACGCTTCCTGTCTGGTGTGTTTATGTTGTAGTGGTCTAGTTTATTATGACTTTTAACATTTATAATGTTTGCCCTTTTTGTTCATAGGGAATCAGAGAGTGCGAAAGGGCTTGAAGAGTCTGAGGGGTGTTGCCAAAGGTTGTTTGAAAACATACTTTATTTTTGTAATTCCGTTTGGTGCCACTAGTAGTGCAGAAATTACATACTTCACCTTTAAGAACCACATACAGTATATACTACTTCATTTTAAGAAAATAATTTTATGGTAACACTTTCAAAAAAAGGTCTGAAATTAATAGGTAATTATGCAGGAATTAATGTCGCCCTCAATATATATGGTGGTTATGACCATGATCATTAAAAAATTATGAAATTCTGCATGCTTGGTATTGCTGAAGGTCTTTTTTAAATAATTCTGATAACCCATATGAAATGAGTCAAGTGTTACCTCGTAAGCATGAAGGAATTACTAATGATCTGGACCATTATTCTAAAGTGAGGGTCATGGTAACTCATTATTAATTAATGAGATCATACTTTGAGATCATAATGAGAATTTCCTTCCTTGGGATTTAAAGGTTATCTGGACCATTATTCTAAATTGAAAACACATTATAAACCATATATAGTAACTGTCAGTTAGTATTAAATACTCAAGTGTTTCTTCCTACATTTTATTCATTTAATCAAACAGATAGTTAACAAACATTCACAGACATTAAAAAAAATTCTGGCATTGGAATTATGAATCATTGAAATAACTGAACATAATTACATAGGCTACCCATTTTTAGCAGGATAATGCTTTTAATTGCTGGTGCTCATGGTTACTACATGTTTTAAAAGTCTTATATCTTAACATAAAGTAAAATAATAAAGAAGTATGTGTCTAAAAGACAAGAGTGTTGATTTCCACAAGAATTCATGCAGCAGGAGGCCGATTCCACAAGTGTACTTCCCACCTAGACAGCCCACTCTGTAAATGCGTACAGTTTTTATCAAATTAATTTGACATGTTTCCTCCTTTGGCTATGGTCTGTATGAACAGAACAGAAAGTATGTTAATCCTCTTGTAGGCGGATTGACGGGAGGGCGGAGCACAATCGCTCTTCTTTCAGTTTCAGCACGAGCATTGAATATGGCGAACCCTGATGGGATTAGAAGCTTGATGGACCAGACACTCATTCTTTTCTTTTTTTCATCCATTAAGTTACTCAGAATAAAATGCACTTCACATAAAATCAAACACTTCTTGTAAGATTAACCTACAGTATATATGAATGAAAAAGTGAAAATAAATTTGTAAAAAAAAATATAATAATTTGTGTATATTCAAGTGTGTATTTATTAAAGGTGCAATATGTAACAATTTTCATGTAATATTCAGCTTTTTTTTTTTTCCAATGTGTGAACGGCTTGTAGCACAACTTTAAAAATGAGCCCTTCCTGGACTTCCCAGGTTGCCTATTAAAGCCTGTAGACTGATTTTCATGCGATGGGATCGGGTCGCTTTTGCCAGGAAAATTCAATGGATGTGATGTTAATGCACGCTCCAGAGAGCCTTGCCTCAGTGATTCTCTTCCAATATTCAACAGCGACAACCAGGGCTGGACTGGGAAGAGAAATCGGCCTGGGATTTTACATAGCAACTGGCCCAAAAATTGTTTAGCGACAACAGCCTGCAACACTAGATGTGATCCAGCAAATGTTCAGTTCCCAGCACAACACCGACTCCTACACAAACTCAGAGTAAGCCAAAAAGCAAAACAAAATAAACATTTATCTACTGAATCCCATCTGGCTAAGTGGAAACGTGATCGTGGTTGTGTGAAAACTAGAGTGAACATCGGCAGGGTATTTGATTCCTGAAGGGGCCTTCGTTTGGTTTTGGGGATCAAAATCGACCCTGAATTGGCATTCTTCTTATTGGACAGGTAAGCTTACATAACTGCAAAGCATGTGAAACATAGTGCCATAAGGATTGATCTGTGTAACTTTAGCAAAACTACAATAACACATGAAATGAATGATAGACAATGTTCAAGATAATGCAGAAAGACCCATTCATTAGTGTAATGTAACTTTAGTGCATCGATACCTAACAATGAACCACCTCAGTCATCAGTTCACTATTTATATATATTTATCACTACTTACTGTTTGGTTAATCATGTTTCCATATTAGTTAATAGTAGTAACTAAAGTGTTAATGCAGTACTACTCATTAATCCTGTATTAATTCCTGCATAATTACCTATTAATGACAGACCATTTTTCTAAAGTGTTACCAATTTTATTATTGGAGCATATTTGATCACACTTGAAGTGATCCTGCATATAGTTATGTAACTGTCAAAAAAAAAAAAACATCAGTCATTGCAGTAATCCTGCATATAGCCAATTTTCCACTATTTCCTGTCAGTAAATTAACTCAATACTAACACTTCAAAAAAATTAAGAACATAAATATGATTTGATCCAGTTAATGTACGTAAGTAAACAATCCGTATTTCTTTCAAATTCCTTGTTAAGTATAGTTTCTGTTATGGCAGCTACACTTTGTGTTTAGGTGTGTAAATGCAAGCACATATGGGCATCAGTCTCATCATTGTCATCACTTGCCCTCATGTCTGCCTGTTGTCGCCTTTTGTCTCCCTCTGTCATAGTTAGCACCATTTTTCTGAACAAATTCTGTTCCACCTGCTCCTCCCCATGCATGCTCCTCTATATTCAATCCCCTCTCATTCACTTGCTTTTCCTTGTAAAAGAACAAGTCTCTCTTTACATTCTTAATAATTTGCCACATTTTAAAATATATAAGGATGAAATGCAGTGGCCCAAGTCTGCCCATGAGTAATGGAATGTTCAAAGATGAGCCTTAGATCTAACTAGCATTTTGTAATACTCTACAATGACAATGGCAGTTGTTAGTGCCCCACTTTAAAGCTTAAAAAGAACCCAAATGTATCATAAATGCAGTCCATGCAACTCCTGCATCATATTCCAAGTCCTCTGAAGGCACAGGTATGGTTCTGATATGAAACAACCCACAATTCAAATAATTTTGCAGTGAAAATCTTGATGTTCGCTGCGCATTAATGAGCATTGCTAGAGAATTTTGTTCACAGTGAGACATGTTCACGTGACAACTTGTGTTGTTTCCAGCCAACATTTGGGTAATTTTTAAGCTGTAATGTGAGGCACTATCCACTGCCATTGTGTTGTAAATACGGATCACTACACTCATTCTTTTGTGTTCCACATAAGAAATAAAGTTATAGGGGTTGGGAACATAATTTGGCTGAACTTTTCCAAGAAAAGACAATCGCTTGTACTATTTTGTCTCAATATAGAGTGCTTGCCAGAATGACAAGCCAAGAAATGTAAGTTGGCAATCTGACTCTAATGCTAGTTGCTATAATGAGCTTTATGCCTCATTCTGGATCATAATCCTTTACTGTCATTCGTCTACACTGCTCCACTGTGCATCCCGCTATGAGAACCGAGGACAAGGATGGGGCAGATATTTTTTACTGTCACCATTCTGTGATAACCCCTAGTGGTCCATATGCATGGCTCACTTCAAACCAGCTGGTGGCAAGAACTTCTAACATCAATACTTAATATGACTCTAGATATGAAATAAGTCTTCTTAATGAATGACTAAGTTCTGTGAGTTTCAACATCACAAAAAATCCACTGTTCTCTTGTTTCTCAAATGTTCATACCTCATTCTTAAAAACACTGATGAACTCTCATTGTGAGTAATGATTATGATGATGTATGTAGCTTGAAAACTCAGACATCACCTGTAGCAGACACGGTTGAATGCTCCTTCCAAAAATGCATTATTTTCCCAGCAAGTGAGTGGCTCTCCTGGGCCTCATGCACCACGCGAACATTGCTACATATGAGTGAGAATGCACACAGGCAGCACATCAGTATTTCACCATCTTGACATCCACATAATATTTTGTTACCTAAAATGATTGCCCTGTAATGATCTTTTGCATGTTAATATAAGCAATATATTTCTAATAGCGTTTAGTGTGTTTTACAATGTGTTGTATTACAGATAATTTACTTTATTTTATATATATATATATATATATATATATATATATATATATATATATATATATATATATATATATTATTTAGCTAAAATGTCTTCCCATAGTGTCTTAATTGTATTACAGACAGTCAATCCCCCATGGAGTAACTTGGGGTTAAGTGATTTACTCAAGGGCTCAGCGGTGGTAGCAGTTTATGAATCTCCCCCTCTGGAGTTTAGATTAAGGATCTATAATCTATTGTTTTTGGTTAAAGTTGGCTCCTGAAGTCAGCTTCCAGTAAACTATAAGGACTTAAAGGGGAACTCAGTAATTTTCCCTCATTAAAAAGTTATACACAAACAAATCAATAGTACTTTTGAAAAATCTCTTTAAAATCATGTACACTCACGAGTGATACACATAATAGTCTAATAAATGCTGAAATATTTTAAATGGAGTAGGTTACCTCATGGGGGTTAACATACTGGATTATGATCACATGACCAGCCATACCCATTCATACCCATCAAAAGGCTACTACTCTGTTTAAGGTCTGTTGGACACTTTTGAACGGTGACTAAAAACGGTTCAAACTAAGAAAATAAAAAAACCAAAACAAACAAATGTTTGTTGCAGAAAGTAACCAAAGTTCCAGAGTGAAAACAATTTTTTAAAATGCTGGTAACAGGTTAATAACTGTTTAATTTCGTTCCAATCATTTTTTTTTTTTATGAAACAAAAGACTAAATTTATGGTTTATAACAGTACATTTTCGGAATTACACTTCCTGTTGCCAAGAGCGCTAAGTTCATGTGGTCTCTTGTGTGACGAATTTGCGTTGGCATGTTACAGACATAATCTCAAATTCTTGGGATTGAGACATCCAGGATAAACACACAAATGCACCATTTTGAGAAAACAGACAGATAAAAATACAGACCTAAACCAAAACCAACAAAGCCTCTGTACAGCGTTCCTCCTACTCAGTTGTAAACAGCGCTGCTCTTCCGAGTGTGTCGCACGTGCGTCAGTTCTCACATGAACATGCCAACATGATTACGTCACACATGTATACTGCTGCTTACCTAAGGGGATGCTTTGTAGTTAAAAAAGGACTTAAATACTGATCTTTTTCACACCATAAAAGTGATCGTGTTGCTTTAGAAGACATTAATTTAACCGTGGGAGTCATATGGATGAAGTTTATGCTGATTATCTGTTCTTTTTGGAGCTTTAAAAGTCGGATCACCATCCACTTGCATTTTAAGGACCTATGAGCTAAAATGTTTTTTTTAATTATTTTTCTTCAAATGTGTTCAGCAGCAGAAAGAAAGTCATACACATGTGGGATGACATGAGGGTGAGTAAATGATGAGAGAATTTTCTCGAGATTCATTTTTGGGTGAACTATCCCTTTAATACCAGACAACACACACACACACACACACACACACACACACACACACACACATGCACAGCACAGGTACATGTTTGGTACATGTTATCATGTGCGCTGCACTTCGAAGCAGTACGGTAACGGGTATACTTTTGTTGTCTGTCTGAGCTGGAGACAGACAGCTGAGAGTGAAATAGCCGTGGCGTGTGTTTGGTGCTCGAGATTCAGTCGCGCGGCACAGCGTCTGCTCATGAAACCCAAGACGACAAGCAAGTAGAGTCACTTGGATTACTGTCAGCGGCTTCGAAATTGAACACGTATTTTTCTAAGAACACATGCTGATGTTTTTTTCTGTTAGGACACAGTCAAAAACATTGCATTTGTTCAGCTTTAAAAGCAGCAGTATTCTCAGAAGGGGCCGCACCTTCAGCTGAACATCATGCAGGTAGGCTTATGAAAGTTCATATGAAAGTATGAAAGTGCTGTATCCAAGTCAAGACAAGCCTATTACTCATGTCAGCAAAACAAAATCATAAAAAAAGATTTGCGATTATATTCAATCCGTTAAATGTAATTGACTTATGTCCATCAGTACACCTTGTCTTTAGATCCAACTTTTTGTCACAGCGTCCCTCGGCATCATGCACGCTAATGCGTGTGCAGCCCGTGTGTCTGACTCTGATGTAAATGTGCTTTTAAAGTGTAGGTTGTTTCTTAATTGAGAAATGCATCTTTAGACCCAACATATGCACTGTTGCTGCTCCTATTACCAGCTCTTTTTGACGTAGATGTTTCAAGATGACATCTAGAGGCTAATTATTATGTCTCTAAGAAAAACTGACAGGCAATCAATTCATTATTTACTGGGGTCAGCATAATCTGGTAGCCCAACTCGCCAATAGCTGTCTCTAAACATAGTGAGATCCCTACCTAGACAGCATTTGTTAGCTTCATAGGCAACATTCCGCGTCGTGCATCTGATGTCAAAAATGCAGCCTTGGTTGGTAGCACACTAGATTGAGACACTGCCTGTCACAACAAAGAGCGCTGTCCCTGCCTGTATTCCCACTTACTGTCTTAATTGTCCATTTTTTCACACGAGTTTCCAAATACAGAGAATAATTGCCTCGCATCTGGTCTTGTGGTCAATTAATTAAATTGAAACTGTGTATTTTGTATGTGCTGCACACAGATAAAAGACAGCGTTTAATCTGAGCCTTATCTCTCTGAGCATAAACAGCACATAATACATTAGTCTGAAAAATCTCCTCGGTTGTAGACCACTTGTAACATCTTATCGGGCAACAACGGGATAGCTTATTACTGTGATGGTCTTATCATAGGTAAACTGCTTTCGAGCACAATATAGAATTTAGTGAATTAGCCCCTATTAACCTATAACCCCACTATACTCGTCCTGACTCTGATGGTAGTTCACCAAAAAATGAATTTTCTCTCATCTTTCCCTCACCCTCAAACTATCCCTAATGTGTATGACTTTCTTTGTGCTGTAGAACACAAGCAAAGATTTTAAGATGGATATCTCAGCTCTGTAGGTCCAATGCAAGTGAATGGTGACTTGAACTTTGAATCTACAAAAAATCACAAAGTCAGCTTAAAAATAATTAATGTGACTCCAGTGGGTAAATGCATGATTTAGAAGTGATATGAAGGGTGTGGGTGAGAAACTGATCAATATTTAATTTTTTTCACCATAAATCTCCACCTTTGACCTGCCCCGACCAGTAGGTGGCAATATGCATTAAGAATGCTTAAGGAGAAAAAAACAAAAGAAGAGGAATGCGTAAGTGAATGTGGACATTTACAGGAAAAAAAGTACATAAATATTTATCTGTTTCTCACACACCTATCATTTTTCTTCTGTAGACATGGATTTAACCACTGGAGACTTGATGGTGATTTATGAGATTATTTTCATTTTTGGGTGAACTATTCCTTTAAGGCTTGATGGTAATTGTCAGTGAAAAATGTCAGTCTTGTCACTGTGTCAATTAAAGTCACTGAAAGTTCTTTTTTGCCTTTGTTTCCAGTGGCCTGTCAAATATTTTTGGTGAAATATTTTTGCAACTGACATTAGAGAGAAAACAGCCCTTTCTGTCTTAAAATGGAGAACTGTACATATAAATGTGAGGCAACAAGCTCTAGAACTAATGCTTGATGAAAGTTGTATTAGGTCTGGCAGAACCTCATAATAAATCTGACATATCTGTGATAATGAGTTGGACCTTAAACCCATCAAGCACTCAGTTTTTGCTAAAACAGTTTATCTGCAACCCTTCCCTCCCTGCCTCTTCCTTTTATGTCATATATATATATATATATATATATATATATATATATACTGTAACATTTAATTTTAACACCGAAAGGTGGGTGTTTCCCAGAGTTGAGTTGTCTACGCTCATATCCTGCTGACTCTCTCCTGTATAATCCAACCCATTAAATAAAACAAAATTTGGTTAGTGAGCGTGGCAAAGACTGTTTCTATGGATGTGCATGCACACGCTGTACGTGCTACTGCATCTAATAGGTTTGTGTGGGTTTGCTTCTCTCGTAATGCAAGTGTGAGTGTGGGAAGGGGATCTGTATGAATACAGCTAGGCACAAAGTGTATTTCTACATAGTGAGAGGGGGAGGGAAGGGATGCAATTCACTGATGGTTTTCAAAGAATTTGGTGTCAACACACAGGCATCAGTGCATTTGCCCAAGAGAGCTCCAAGAGAACATGCAACGTGTGTCCTGGCCAATAGCATGGCCAGTAGAATGACCAATAGCAGCTAAAAGGGCAGTGGTGGCTCAGCGGTTAAGGCTCTGGATTACTGACCAGAAGGTTGGGGGTTCAAGCCCCAGCACCGACAAGACACCACTGTGTGGCCCTTGAGCAAGGCCCTTGATCCTATCTGCTCCAGGGGCGCCGAATCATGGCTGACCCTGCACTCTGACCCCAGCTTAGCTGGGATATGTGAAAAATAAATAATTTCACTGTATATATGCAGAAATGTATGTATAATGTGTGACAATTGGGCAATTAAATTAAATTAAATTAAATTAAAAGAACATAACAGGACACATTTACAATCTGAGAGATTATTAGACTTCTATGTTGTCAGTTTCCAGTGGCTTTGTAATAGTCTATTACAATCAATTTGTAGGAAACATGTATGTGGGTTTTTGTTTTGAGCATACTGTAGTCATCTGAGTCATAGATGTTAGATTATTCAAACAGCTGTGTGCGTGTGCGTGCGCGTGCGTGTGCACATGCACTTCTGTATTTTGTCTGAAGGTTGCTGCTGACAGCAGAGCAGTGTGGGAGTTGGCTGGTTTTGGTTGGTTGGCTCACACACACACAGAGAGAGAGAGAGAGAGAGAGATGAATGCTCTGTAATTAGCACCCGTGGCTGCATGCTGCATTCCACCTCTGTAAATTACAGAGTAGCCTGCCTGCACTGCCAGACCCAGCAAACCTGCCTGTATGAGTGTATCCAGACCCTCCTGCCCACCCCTGGCCTCACACATACGCAACTGCAAAACTACGGGTACTTGCTCACAGCCATGTCTTCCAGTTCACTTCCACAGTTTTTGTTTCTGCGATGCAGTAATAGGCAATGGTGTAGGCTCCGTCTCTCCGAGGCTCGGCCTGCATTGATTTGATTGGATTTCTGTTTCAGCATACAAACACTAGTACAGAGTCCTTATACAGGTGTCTGTCATATCTGATATATTTAAAGAGTTTATTGTTGTGTTTATTTAACTACAGGAACAAAGAAATACACAGCATAATACAAGGGATTTTAAAAGTAGCCTCTGAGTCAAGAAATTAAGCATTTATTTGGATAATCTGCTTTGTTTGAGCTAGAAGATGTGTAAATGTGTCAAGATGTGCTGTAGAGCTTTGAGACTGTACATTTGTGGAATTTATTTATGTTTAGGATTATGTGTTATGAGAGTTTTTGGTGTGTGTGCATGTGCCTCATTAGCTATAGTTTGGGCACGAAGTACCCAGAAGTAAGCTCATTCTGATAAAACCTTAGGGACATTTTGGGATGTCCTCATTTGGGAAAGCAATCCATATATAAAATGTCTGGAATCTATTCTATAATATATATTACTCACATGCATTCCTTAACAACTTACTGTTTTACCGTCTGAGAAGTGCATCCTACTTGAAATACTCTGAAAGTGACAATACACGATTTCGAAAACAGGGCCGGCAGAAGACAAGTGGCCTCCCTTCTCCTACCATACTCAGATTTTCACTTGATGATACTAATAGTTTAAAAATATTTCTTCCCACTATGCAGCAAACAAACATCCTCTCTGACTTTGGTAGCACGCTGGCTTGAGTGTGTATCTATAACCCTATTTACACATGGTATCAAGATGCGTCTGGGGTGAACTGATAACATGTGGTCAGGCGAGATACATCATCGTTTACAGCGGGTCACTTAAACATGTCTCCTGTGACCACTTGTGGTCAGATTTCAAAGGGAGGGTCTCTAAATAAAAGACAACATACATCAGTCACTATGTCAGTGTGTTACTGCATGACATTAAAGCACAACAAATTCAGAAAATACAAAAAAATTTGTGAATAAAACCTGTAAGCTGTTTCTCTAAGATCAGATGCAGTTGAAATTTAACCTAAGCACAAATGCTACATTTTTGAGCAGAATTATCTGTTATTTTAGTGGATTGCTGTATTAAACGAGCATCAGATTTTCATGCTTCTCATCTGTTTTGATATCAAACACAATCTGTAATAATCTGTTTCTCATCCGAAGCCATCGTGTCAATTTAGAAGAAATCAATTTAACCACTGGAATCATATGGATTACTTTTGCTACTATTGTCTGTGCTTTTTGGAGTTTTAAAGCGCTAACCACCATCCACTTGCATTGTATGGACCTACAGAGCTGACATATTCTTCTAAAAATCTTTGTTTGTGTTCTACATCAGAAAAAAAAGTCATATACATCTGGGATGGCAAGAGTGTGAGTAAATGATGAGAGAATTTCAATTTTTGGGTGAACTATCCCTTTAATAGGTGTAAACTGGGTTCATAAGAACAGCTGAATATAGTGCTTCTTAGAAGCTTTAATAATGTTATTTCTCTATGGTCTCATTCGCTGACTCTGCTGTGGAGGATTTGCCGAACTGCAGTTTCCTGTTTATGTCAGTATGTCCTGTGTTCTAAAGTAAGTAAAGTCTTACTGTTGGGCTAGTCATAAAGGGCTAATGATAAACAGTGATGACGGAAGATGTCATCAAACTCTATTCAGACTGAAGTCTGTTATTCCAACTCCTAAATCATGGTCCACATGCCAGGGTACAGATATCTATAATATACCAAGCCTTTTAAAAACAAGCATTTTTAATGTTTAGGGGAGGGATGTTGGTTTTGGTTGTTTAAACTCAAAACCTTGCCTGGTTTTAATCTCACATTTGCTTTTTATGACACTGTTGTTTAGGTTAGGGAGGTAGTTTTTTTTTTTTTTTTAATTTAAAACACGATAGAGCATTAACTTAAAAATCTCATCTGTGTGGGAGAACATTTAACTCACTTATAGCACCACAGTGAATATCTCACCTCACAACTATTGTGATACATGCGATAAAACACGTAATAACATTTTGCAAAACTTAAAAAAAGATCATGCTGTATTTTTGGTCCTTAGATATGACTCTGGTCCATGGAGTTTTTTCCACCAGACAAAAATCACAAGCCTAATCCCTTAGAAAAGTAATGGCAGACCTCTCGTCTGCAAGCTGCATGATTTGAGTATCATTCATATCCACAGCACAATTGATGCAGGACAAATTACACACAGAAGATTCAGAACATCATAATTTAGGATTAGGGGTCTTGAAAAACAGTAAAGCTTGCCTCTGCAATTATAATTTGGAGAGTCACTTTATGTGCATTTCCTCTTATAAAAAATAATAAAGTGAGCTGGTCTTTTCCAGTAATGTATTTTACCACTGGTGCACAAGTCCATGACCGATGCTTTTGAAAAGCACTCCCTGTGCTGGAACTGACATTGAGAGGAGAAAACTCCACATTATAAGTTGGACTCTTCTGTGAGGTCTGCTGCTGAGAAGGCCCCCTGAGAGCCCTAAAGCAGTTAGGAGACATCAGACAACATCCATAATTTATGACAGAGTAAGAGATGCGGCTTGCGGCTTGTTTTTGTGTCTAAGTTGTGCCCTCGTGCACTCCCTCTGTAATAAATGAATAGTGAATGCATTTCCTCCTGCTGTCTTCCCCTCTTTATCTTACACTCTCTTTCCCCTCATGCTTATGTTCTGCTGTGCCCCATAAATCAACTGAGAAGTTATGAGACCAGAATGTGATGTTGTCCCTCTTTGCTGAGTTTTAAACCAAAGTAATCATACACCACGGTGGAACTTTGGCGACAAGTTGTTTGCTACTGTTTTCTCCATGTCACCTGGGGGGTTTGTTAATAAAATCCTTTTTGTGATCTTAAAGGGCTAATTGACCCAAAATTTTAAAAATCACATCTTTTTATAAACCCATATGAGTTTCTTTATTTTTCTAAACAGAAAGGATTTTTTTAGGAGTCAAGTTTGTACAGATTGGCTTGACAGATTGAGGTCAGGGCTTTGTGATGGCCACTACAATACGTTGACTTTGTCTTTAATCCATTTTGCCACAACTTTGGAGGTATGCTTGGGGTCATTGTCCATTTCTAAGGCCCATTTCTGATGAGCTTTAACTTCATGGCTGATGTCTTGATGTTCCTTCAATATGTCCACATCATTTTCCTTCCTCATGATGCCATCTATTTTGTGAAGTGCACCAGTCCCTCCTGCAGCAAAGCACCCCACAACATGATGCTGCCACCCCCATGCTTCATGATTGGGGTGGTGTTCTTCGGCTTGCAAGCCTCACCATTTAACATAACGATGGATATTATGGCCAAAGAAAAAAAGTTGCATTTTTGTTTCATCAGACCAGAGGAAATTTCTCCAAATAGTAAGATCTATGTGCACTTGGAAATTGTACAGTAGTCTGTTTTTCATAGTGGTTTTGGAGCATTTGCTGAGCAGTCTTTCAGGTTATGCTGATGTAGGACTCGTTTTACTGTGGATATAGATACTTCTCTACCTGTTTCCTCCAGCATCTTCACAAGGTCTTTTGCTGTTGTTCTGGGATTGATTTACACTTTTTGCACTAAACTACGTTCATCTCTAGGAGACAGAATTTCTCTCCTTCCTAAGTGGTATGATGGCTGCATGATCCCAAGGTGTTTATACTTGAATGTTGCCACGCCCAGTTCCGCAATCGGCCTGATTGGCCTCGCGAGGGATGAAGGCGGCCGGTGACGACGGTTCGAGAGAGAGAGAAAATTACGGGCGGCTTCCCTGTTTGTGTTTATGTTTGAGTGTTTTTGTTTAAGTTTGTTATTAAATATTATTTATATTGATAAGCCGGTTCTTGCCGCCTCCTTGCCTGTCTAACGCCCTTATATAGATGTCCTAGACAACTTGCCAAAACTATAGTTTGCTAATATGAAATCTGTGGAGTGGTTAAATTTTTTTTTTTTATGACTTCAAACTAAGTGTATGTAAACTTCTGATTTCAACTGTAGATATATTTTGGTAATAAATGCTCTGTCACATGTAGATAGTATGCTTTTATTATTTTGATTTGAGAACATCCAGTCTATGCTTTAAAGCACAGTAAGATAACCCTAAATGTGTGTTATTATTCAATAAGGAATATCTGAATATCTGGAATATCTAGACATAAGCTTCAAAGTATACTCTTGCTCTTATGGTTGATACCACCTGGTTGACTGTTGGATTAAATTAATTAAATCTTAATATTTAGATTTATGAAAATCTCTTGATTTTAATGTGTTTTCTGTGAAATGGCTTAAAAAGGTGATTTATTTATTTATTTATTTTTTTCTATAATCATATGAACCATAATTTCAACGAAACAGCCATTAATGCCAAGAAGATTAAACTTGTTCAATGTAAAAACCAAGAAGAAGGATATTTAAATCATCTTTTTTTTAACCTTGAACTAAAGGGACAGTGCACCCAAATTGTTTTACTATTATTATTATTATTTAACCTTTATTTTACCAGTCAAGCCACTTAAGAACAAAATTCATATTTACAATAACAGCCTGGCAGGAGGACAACTGCCTCCTGAGTCATACAAGAAACATTCATATGAAAACACACACACTACCAGTCAAAAGTTATGAAACACTTGACTGAAATGATTCTCATGATCTTAAAAATCTTTGTAACTGAAGGTGTTTGCTTAAATGTTTGAAATTAGTTTTGTAGACAAAAATATAATTGTGCCACCATATTAATATATTTCATTCTAAAACTAAAATTTTATAATAATAAAAAAAGGTTTTGAAATGGATGACTTGGAACAAATAATAAAGAAAAGAAGCCAATAAGTGCCCAACACAGATGGGAACTCCTTCAATACTGTTTAAAAAGCATCTCAGGGTGATACCTCAAGAAGTTGGTTGAGAAAATGTCAAGAGTACTGCAAATTCTAGGCAAAGGGTGAATACTTTGCTAAAATATAACACAGTTTTGATTTATTTTGGATTTTGTTTAGTCAAAACACAATTCCCATATTTCCATTTATGTTATTCCATAGTTTTGATGACTTTACTATTATTCTAAAATGTGAAAAAAAATAAAAAATAATCTATCTTAACCCTCTCATACTCCAAGCCACAAAACAAGAAAGGATCTTGAATCTTGTCCTTTGAAACTTAATGGCCAAATAAAAAGTGCATTAAAATCATTGCAATATTCACAATGTTTCCTCATTTTATATCATCATAAATTGTAGGGAATATTGTGAATATTCAGTTTAACCTCCAGCCCTTGTAGGAGCATAACTGACAGCTGCAGGTTCAGATGAGGTTGGAGCTGAGGTGTCGTTTTCCCTCAAATACAGTTAGAACAGCTACATGATGAACACAAAGACCTGTATCACATGTCTAGCTGTTTACCTTCTCTCTCTCTGCTGGCTTTCTGTCTTGCATCCCCAAGAAGCCTCTCAATCTTTTCACCGTTCTCTCCCTCTCTTTTTCTCTCTCACTTTATGCATCTTTCCCTCAATCTTTCTACTCATTTGACTTATGGAGTGTAGCGCATCATTGTGGTTTGAACTGAGGCGTGTCTGTCACTTTAGTCTGCCTTGAGAGAGAATCTTCAAAGCAAAGGCTCTAGGATGCTGACGTGAACAATCTCCTGAGTTCTGACATCCTCTCTGAGCCACTCTTTGTGGATCTCGCAATCTGTCTGTGCCTCATTTCTGATGCCTTCATCTTCTTCATTTCTTTCTGTGTTCACTGTCAGTCATGCAAGGCTATCAGTGCCCATCTGTGTGTGTGTGTGAGACAGATAAAGAAAAAGAGAGAGATGGAAAATCGTGATTTGGGTAAGAGAGAGATTCTTAGAAAACATGACTAATTTGTTTCCAAACTCATCAGCGCTACCTGAAAAAGAGGAACTGAATGTTATTTTAGGAGAAAGACGTTTTGAAGGGATGCTGCTGTTAATTGTACCAGCAGACAAAGTGCCGATATTTTCAAATTGGCCAAATATCTGAATTTTTCTTTCAGTCTGGCCAATATATGGTATAGACCATTAACTTGTTCTGTTATGCCACTTTCCACTGCTCTACTCGCTTTACTTTTCTGAGCTTCTCCTCTGCTGTTTAGTGCCGCCTCAACGTGGGTGGGATTATAGGCTGATCGTCATAGTTGCTCCGTCTCTACTGCCGTGACATCATCTTAAACGCGACACTAAACAATAACACGACCGCTAGCTGTTAGCTACTAGCTCATTGTGCTGCATAAAGCAGTTGTTGCATGGTGATTTTACACAAGTGTAACAGTTAAATTGGCCTGGTTGTTTTAGAATTAAGCTTTCCAGTAGCTGGTCAACTAAAAAAGTGAAGCTTTCAAGCAGAATATAGTTAACGTGCCATCCTCCATTGTGACTCCAACAACACTCTCCCTCCCATTGCTCACGGTCTAGATAGAGTGCATTTTGTCAAACCACTTCCACATTTCCTTGATGATTCTGTAGTCACATTTTAAGTTTTTTTTTTTTAATTTTTTTTTTTACTTTTCCCCTACACTGTTGGTAGGTCCGGAGACACTTGCTGAAAGACTTTTACGTTTCGCATCATTTAATTCGTCGCTAACGAGAGGAACTACTGCATCTTGTTGCTGTGGTTTTGCCACACAGACATTTCTTTTTTAACCCTCTGGGGTCGACAGACGCGCCGGCGCGTCCTGCTGCAGAAACAACTTAAAATACTCCATCATTTTTGGGTATACAGATAAGTGTAAGATGTCATTAGAGACTATAAAGGGTCTACTTTTATTTGTGTACACTCATAATAACAATGAAACATTGTGCTTTTGTAAAATAAAGAAAATTAAAAAGGGTGAGCTTTCAGCTGTCTCGAGCATATTTCTGAAACACGTCACAAAAATGACCTGAAACTCCGCGAATACTTATCACACAAACATGAAACATATGTCTAAAGAAAGCTTTAAATGTCTACTTTTAAATAAAACAATTCAAATCTAAAACAAATATTTTCCTGCAATGTAATCTGTATGAAACAAAGCGCTGTACAGTTTTTACTGGTTCATCTAATTATCTGTAATGTGATCCCACCCACCAGCAGAGCGCACCATTCATACGCTAATGTGCAGAGACGATCAATGCAAATGGTAAACGCCCCCCCACAGTGTTCAGAGGTTTGATGTAAACAATTCATTCATTTTACTGCGTGTTTGTAATGATACACAGGCGATGAAACTTCTGGATATTAAGGAAGAGTTAACTTTTTCCTCAGAAGAAGAGCGGGACTCCGATGAACGTTTGTATTTTGAAGAGAGACTTGATCCAGTCAAGGATACAATTTCAGACTAGTAATTAAGGTAGTTTTCATTAGTTGACATGTTATTTTATATAAAAATTTACATATTTTACTAGTGGGACTGTTTACAGACTTGCCAGACAGGATTCAGAGTATTGAAATTTGAAATATGTCCTAATAAGCAAGTTTTAGTTACATTTAAATGCTGTTTCGGCTAAAGCTTGTATTTAAATTGTATGCTGTATAATATAAATATGATATAAAAATAATATGAATGTTTAGATTATATTTTAACTAGTGTTTATGCTGCCTCATTATATCAACGTAGCTTGTGCTTGCAAATATGTTTTCAGATTAAATGAGTAAAATGCACTTTAAATATGCCCATATTAGAAAATCAGCATATTATTATGATTTCTGAAGGATCATGTGACACTGAAGACTGCAGTAATGATGCTGAAAATTAAGCTTTGATCACAAATTGCATTTTACAATATATTTAAATATATTTTAAACTGTTCTTTTAAATTGTAAAAGTACCTTTTATCTCCTCAGGTGTAAATTACCTCAATATTCATGATAATTCACGCCTCCTCGCATATTACCTTTTAACACTAAAATTGTCTTACAAAAGTCAAATTACTATATTGTTTTGTATGAATGAGTGATCAGGATGGTTTTCACATCATTTTGTAGCGAAAACTCTAGGCTACAAGATCCAGTTCTCAAAAGTCTTGTGGACAAATGTTTAGTATATGTTATATGGCCTTATTTCAGTGACTTAAAATATTAGTTTTTTCAAAAACGTTATTTTCTCAAAAATACAAACATGTACACACATGTTGCACACATATTAATGTAGCCCAGTTTGTGCTGAATACAGTGTTATCAGACTTTAGCCATTAATATGTTTTTAAGCAACTGAAAAAAGCACAAATGTCAAGGCATGTCAAAACTACTCCAGGGCCCAAAACACCCTCAGACCCCAGAGGGTTAAATGCGAAAATCGCGTGAACAAATTATACTGCTATCGCTGTTGCTAATTTTAAAACTAGCGTGTTGATGTCCCGTGTCGCAAATCCAGTGATGCTGGTAGTAATGATTTTCTCTGACCAATCAGTGATCTGCAGGGTTTTGACGTCACATTTAGTATCGGCTCGTCTCGCTTGGAACCTCAACCGAGGTACCATCCACAGTGGGAAACCTCCAAAAAGTGAGCAGAGATGAGTCGAGTTGTACAGTGCAGTGGAAAAGCCCTATTATAGTACCGTGTTTTTGTACATGTACCCTTGTAGTATTATGGTATTATTTTGAGTACCTTGTGTTATGTAAATACCATAATGCATAAATATTGTAATCATTTAATACCATGGTATACTGTATATAACAATCAAATCTGATTGGACCTGTGTTTATACCGTTCTAAATTAAAGTGTAAGAGCATTGCAGATGTGTAAAAGAGCTACAGTATGTGTCTATTCATTTTTCCCTGAGACATTAAAGATTTTAGCCAACAGGTGACAACAAAAGACCATTTTTATGTGTTATGAGCCAGTTCAGTTGACGTACATTGAGTCAGTATATGTCAGTCAAGTCGTTGTCACTCACTCCATGAACACTAAGATTACTACTGCAATACAGCTGGGAAATGCAGTTAAATTAACAGCTTCAGCATTAAGGCTTATCACAGCTGAGAGACACAACTGATGGAGTAATGAAAACATACTCAAGACGCTTAACTTTTACCAAAGTTTCCGCATTGGAAGGAGATATAAATATTCAACATGGTAGGAGAGAACAGTTTCTATAGTGAATTACTCATGTGCACCAGCTACCGCGAAATACACAGGGGGGACCCCCACTCAGCGGCTATTTTTCACTGAGAAAATAGGATATAGTATTTGACCAGAATTCCCATTATCTTCAGCAAGCTGACTAATACTGCTTGAGAGTTGCAACAGGTGCAGGTAGTCGCATAACTCAATCACTCTTTTTACCTCTGGCACCCTGCCTGTGGCCTTGTGCCTGCAGCCGAATCACAGCCATGCTGATGATGGGATATACAGCACTCTTGCTCAAGTGATATTGCTTTAGTATCTGATTTTACCATTTGTTTCCATCACTGTATTATAGTACTGCCACAGTACTTTTATGTAATAGATGAGAGATACTAAGAAACAATGGCTGCATCTGAAACCAAAAGTAGCTGTCTTGTTGCCTCACTGCCCTATCAGTCAGTGGCTCAACAGACAGCATATGTGTACGAAGGTACCTCCAGAAACTGGTTTCTGACAGGCTACTGAGGTAGCATAACACAGCGTTGCTAGGATTCCAGCAACTGATTTTCGTCATCTGGTGTCCACTAAAGGTAACGTGTCTGCTTCATTGTGGTTCAGTTGAACTGAATAGTCTAATAATCTAGAACAAAATCAAGAGAGTTTTGGCGATGACCAAGTGTATATTTAATAACTACAATACTAATTTCTCCCTAGAAATGGAATCAAAAGTTAATAAAAACATACATTTATACACAAATTAGCTAACAACTGCCTCTTCGGCCACAACTCAACCGTTGTGGAACGGCACGCATAGGATTGTGGGATTTCATATGCAGCAAAAGATGCATCTTTGCTGTCTTCAAAAATCGATCAGATGAAGGTATCTAAGTATACAGAGTGTGACACAAACATTGGATTTGGACGTGCTTCGGCCCCTTCCTACCTCCATTTGTAGCCACCAGAGGCAACATTTTACTGGTTTCAGACACAGCTGATGTGTGATTAAGTGCAAGCTTTTATTGATCTTGTTGCATAACATTTTGTTATATAGTGTTTTTATACTTAGCGTTTGTGCTAAAAGACTATGTTCTGAAAAAATAAAACACGATTTTGTCAATCTTTGGCACAAGTTTGGTTTTGAGTTTAGCAGTTGAAAATGATCCAGTAATGTCAATAATGTATAGAGTTAGAAACTGCAACTGTCGAAGTGCACAAAGGGAAAATGTAGTTGTTATTTCCAGGTGTCTTTAAAAGGCTTTATGCTGATTCTCTGTGAGAGTTGAAACCAGTTGTTGAGTCATCAACATAAAGTTCTCTCTGCAGTCTCAAAGGGCTGCCCTTCAAACCTATGCCTTCACTCATCCTTCAACAATCTAGAATAACTCTTTCCTTTAGGCCTACTTAAATGTCATTTAGCAATTTGGTATTTGAGTTGGGGTGCTTGTATTTTCAAATTATTCATAGTCTGATCTTAAATTTACGTCTAGGAGAAGGAGATTTCTATTATTTTGAAAGGCAAATGTAATGAAGGCCTTTTCACTGAATAGTTAGATAGCTTTAAAATGTAGACTTGGTTGTGTCCAAACTATCAAAGCAAAAGCTCACCAGAGATTACAAAAAAAAGAGCGAGCGAGTGAGAGAGAGAGAGAGCAGATGAGAAATGAAAGTGACAGAGAGACTACAGACAGACTACCTCAGCTCCACAGGAGCCAGGAAGTTGTTCCTCACCTAGCCAAATGCCTGCTTTGTGTGACAACATTGCTGGGGATTTGGACATGTCTGAAATAGGCTTTCTGTCATCCTCTCTCTGAACACAGGCCTCTTTCTGTATCCATCTCCTCTTTCTGCTTTGTTCATTCATTGTATGCTGTCTGTGGGATGATGTGATAAATCTAGGCTGTTATTACACCTTCAATTGCCCTGTCCCATGGGCTAGACTCAAATAAGTCAGGATAGTTTCTGTCCCAAAAAAAAATCTGCTTTAATGAGAAATGCAGTCATAAGAGAAAATCTAGATTTTTAATTTTTTTCTAAAACAACGAGTGGCGCTTACCTGTGCAAAACTCACTGTCATGGAGGTATGGGTAGTTGCTATGCTGTATGTGGTTGCTATGGTATTCTTGGTGGTTGCTAGCATGTTGTTAGTTTGTTCTGGGTGGTTTCTAAGAGTTTGCTTACTGGCCCAATTCAAAAGAGCCCATGTCAAAATAGACCACTCCAGTTTCTTTGACCCCTTTCCACCTGGTATTAAGATGCATCTCGGATGATCTGATCACATGTGGTCAGGTGAGACACATCGCTGGTCACTTAAATGTGTCTTCCATGACCACTTGTGATCGAATTTGGAGGGGGGAATCTCTTTCATGCTGACAACAATCACTAAGTCAGCGTGTTACTGCATTGCATTAACATTTCAGTGTAACAAAGTCAGAAAAGACAATGAAAACCAAAAAATTGTGCACTATACATCTGAAACTCTTGTTTCAATGCAGCGGTTGATTGACAGGTGAGGGGTGGTACTTTGCTGCTGCTGGGACACATACAGGATGGATGAGCGTTTACACATCAAATGCAATCCTGTCATATGGTTTTTTTTGACCACAAATGGTTGTCCGATCACAAAACCTTTAGACCTGTATTTAGCACTGACCACATGTGACCTGATCACCAAAAAGGAATCTTAATACCAGGTTGACTTTGATTGTCTAGATGATTTGAAAAGCAAAATATATTGAATGAACAATATTAAAGGGATAGTTCACCCAAAATTTTAAGTTCTGTCATTGTCATTATACACTTTTTCAAACCAGTATATGACTTTCTTTTTTTCAGTGGAAAGGATTGAAGCTTGCCTTAACAACAATTAAGAAAGAGAACTAGGTGAACTATTGACAAATGAGAATCTTATTAAATGTTTTAAATGGGGTGTTATTGTTTTTTTTTTTCTGTCTCATTGTCTGTGTACTGGAATTTCTTGAAGTGTAGGTAAATTTGATTGTAATTAATGTGAGATAATGTATAAAAGCTCATGCTTTCAGATGATTCAGATGTTAACACCCAGATTAAAGTTATCAGCCCATTTTACATTTCCGGTGCCTCTGAACATTCGCGCACACAAACGCAGGCTCATACACACCTCCATATTTGTTTTTACTGTGGCACCAGGACAGATTCTGCTGTCAATTTGTAACAATTTGCACAACGAAACTGGAAAAACTTGTGTTTGGATGTTGGTACAAAGCAGAAAAGATTAATCTCAGGATAGATGGCTAAATAAGATTTTTTTTCTTTTGGTAGAAAACCTTGGCTCTGTACACAACACTTCAACGTTTTTCAACCCCCCCCCCCCCCACACACACACACCAATTAATCTCTAATGTGTATACACAGGAGTGCTGTTAAGGAGCGTAAATAGACAGGGCCTTACAGATGGTTGAAATTTCTCTCTGCTTTGCAGAATTAAAAAGGTTTAAATGTGTTTAATGGTTTCTAGGCAAGAAGACCCATAAAGTTAAAATCCAATAAATGTCTCTCAGATGATAGCAAACTTTTATGCCTGAGGGCATTTTATGAATTATAAATGTTTTTTTTGTTGTTGTTCTGGAGCAAATTTAGCAAGATTTGAGAGTGTGTACGTGTAAGAATTTGTTTGCTTCAAATTTCTGGAGGCTGTCTAGGACAAGAGAGACACTTGAAGTCAAATGGGCTTTGGATTCAGACATCATAGAGTGTCTCTGCACAGTGTCAGAAAGCAGACAGCCACTCTCAGATCGTTTTCATTCTGACTCATGGAATATATTCAAAAACTTCCTCACCTACTCTCTTCACTCAAACACAGAAAGTTCTAGTCTCTCTCTCGTCTTGCCTCTCACAAACTGATGAAAATAATGGATTTTAAGTTGTAAAATAGGGCTTCAATTGATTTAAATGTAATTTGATTAATTCATAAAAAGTATCATACATAATTGTATATATTAATATTTGCTGAGAAATTCCTAAATGAAGCTTTTCAAGAGGTAGACTTCGGATCACAGTTCTAACATTCAGCAGGGCTTGATCTGTGGTCATTTATTACGTGGTTCCTTACGCGTATCATGGCAGTTCACAGGTGAGATATCAATTTTGTGAAGCTAAAAGTGAGTTAAATGTTCTCCCTAAATCTTAAGTTAATGCTCAATAGAATTTTAAATAAACAACACTTGCCTCTCTACCCTAAAATTGAAACTTAACCTAACCTATACTGTCATAAAAAGTTAATGTGAGATGAGTAACTGATGAGGTTTTAAAGGTTAATGCTCCATTGAGTTTTAAATCAACAAATCTTGCCTCTACCCCAAACCTAAATCATAAAAAGCAAATGTGACATGAAAAATGCAATTGTTAAGCAACCACATAATTTTGTGGTGCTTCTGTGACACTTTAACTGTGCGAGTTTGACAAAAGCCCTAATTATCGATAGTGTAATTGTGAACTATTTCGATGAATAGAATTTGTATTAAAATGTATTTATATATTTTATAGATAAAATTTCAACTTATTTTCTGAGGGACATTTTATATATCAGTAGGGCATGAAATATGCTTTCTGTACACAAGGGACCACGGGACACAAACTAACGGGGGCTAGTTGTAACACACGTGGTTTAAATGTTTCCACACACGCTGGTAAGTTGAAACTTCATTTGTTTACTTTTTGCCATAGCAACACTGTGTAGATAAACATTTTTTGGAAAAATAAAAAAAACTTTGGAAGATATCGCCAAAAGTTCATTTTAAATTAGCAAAAGTAAAACTTCACATGAATGTACATTTTCATCTCTGTTTTTACAGTTTATTTAAAATTAGGCAAACTTGTTAACATTTTAATCTCTAGTCTGTTAGCTAGCATCTTACATAGTCTTTTAATTCTCAGATAGCCAGCCAGGTTTAAATCCTAGTTGCGCTGATGGGTCACGTTGTAACACTGCATTACAATGTGCCCCAATTACAAAAACTACATGCAATCATATCAGATATGTAATTTACATAATTCACCTTAATGTGTGTGTGTGTGTGTGTGTGTTTTGTCATCAATCCATGCATTATTTCAGTCAATGCTGTGGCTTTGTTGTGTATTTATTGTCAAGTGTCAAAATTATTGCTCTATTATATATGAATAATATATTATTCATTTAGTTTGGAGTGCAATTTGAATTTAGAAATGTATTTGTAAGTTTTTCATTTTTAAATAAATAAATACTAATTTTAATGCATTTTCACTAAAGCAAGAATATTCACCGATCCCTTAGCCAGGGGTTGATGATGTAATTGGATACTGTGATAAATATATATATATATATATATATATATATATATATATCATGAAGGAGGAAACGAAACAAATTTATTCACAAACATGATGTATTTTCACAGACAACGAAATGCCCAAGTCCGACCGGTAGGGAATGCATGAATGAAGAAGGTTCTTTGCCAGAGAGATGCTGTCCTTCACAAATGTTCTAAAGCCATCTTTCAAAAAGTTGAACAACTTCCATTTTAATTGCACTTTAGTTTCATTTGAATTTTTTGTTAAAATATATAAAAAAATTAAATTCAAAGTTTGAAATCAAGGTGTCTTGCTTTATTGTGTAGTCTTAACTCTAACCCTGCTTAATGAAATTTACCCCATAGTGCCACCTAGTGTCCAACCAGCAGTAGTTCCTCGGTTTCCTGTAGAGTTTTTGTTCTCAACGACCAACTGACCAATCAAAACTTGGTCGACCAAGACTCCTCTCATCGACTAGCATTTGGTCGACTATTAGGGGGCAGCCTTAACACTGTATTCATGAAACAAGACCACATGTGTAATAGATACGTGTGAAATAATGTGAAAAAATAAAAATACATCGAACCACAAGTACATTTACACAAACTTAAGAAAACCAAAAAGTGTTAGTTTGTGCCCCGCTCTCCTCTATACATCCAAAACAAGCTTAAATTTGCCTTCCTGAATTACTTCATTGGTGTTTTACATCAGTAAATGAAGACATTGCTTATACAGTGAAGACATTTTATACAGAAAGTGGGCAACAGAAATTTCTGTGAAAAGGTTACAGTGCTGGATGAAAATTTTTTTATATTGATAGAAAATAGGACATGTTGACAGTAGACATAAATGGAATGCTTTCAATTACACTTTCCAAAATTTATTAAATTGTTGCAGCTGTACTTGTAGTCTGGATTATTTACTCAATTAAATGCGCAGCCCTAATTTATCAACTCAACCTTGTTCTGATGGTAGGAAAATTTCTTATTTCGGAATTTAGGCCTAGCAGACAATATTATATATTTAGTTTTTTATCTCCCTTTTAAAATTGTGTACTAAATTTACTTGTTAAATTAATAGCATTTTACAGCTATAATGGAGAGACAGATCCTTCATAATATTATTTATCTGTGTGTGTGTGTGTGTGTGTGTGTGTGTGTGTGTCTAATCTACATATGGAATATGAAAAATTTTCCTTGCTTTTACAATGTGTATGCATTTGCATACTTGTGTTTTTCTAGTTTTATCTCTCCCTATCTGGAAAAGAGGACTGGAGACAAAGTGGCGCGTCAGGCTGTAGGAGGGGTACTGAAACAACTTGTGTGTGTGTGTGTGTGTGTTTATAGTTGCTGTGTTATCTGTGTTAGAGGATTGCAGACATCATGTCTCATCTGCTTGTGCTTTCTAGTTCTAGGGGCCTTTATGTTTGTGTGTTAGACTGTTGTCAGGACTATGTAGGGTACGGCCTGGAATTTTTCCACAAGAGGTCACAATCAGGACATATAAACTACAATGAGTTCTCCATTGCATTCCTCCAGCTGTCTAATTCTTTTTCTCTCCTTTTTTCTCTTTTTCATTTCTCTACTTATTTCACACTCACTCTACCTCTTTCTTGTTTCTTTTTTTCTCCTCTTCCTCTCTTTTCTAATGAAGAGTGCTGTTACTCAACGTGATTTCAGAAATTCTCTTTCTTCCATACCGTTTTACTTCGTGGTGCATCCTGAGAGTGCTCATAATTGCTTTGTTAGCCACTCATTGATGTTGTTTCTATGATTGTGTTGTTGGATTCTGCCTGTAAGGTAATTACTAAATACAAAATAATATTAAAATAGTGTTTTTAAGTGTCAACCGATATGTGTATTTCATGGTAAATACAATATCTAGAACAGTGTGGCCAATATTATGCTATCACATACACAAATCTGATTGGACGAGAGACGTTCCATGAGCACTGATGGTCCGACACCATCAGCACTCCAACGCTTCACTGTGTGTGTATCACTCCGCTTGTGTTCGTGCTGTTCTAAACTAAAGTGTAAGAGCAGTGCAGATCTGTTAAGAGCTACTGGATATGTGATTTTTACATTTAATTTTGTGACATTACATATTTTTTCCAGCAGGTGGAGGCAAGACCATTTTTGTGAGTAATATGAGCCAGTTGGTGATTTGAAGTGAGTCAACGTCACTCAGTGTTTCTATTCAACAGCACTATGTGATAGCTTGTATTACTACTACACTACTAAAGCTAGGAAATAGCTTTAAATGGCTTTAAATTAACAACTTCAGCATTAAGGCACATCACAGTTGAGAGAAACAACAGACTGATTAATTACACAATCTCAAGTGCTTACCTCTTCCTGAGTTTCCACATTGGAGAGGACAGACTGTTTAAAATGTCGGAGGAGATTGTTTCTATAGTGGAAGACTCTTGCGCACCGGCTATCGTGAAATAGGGAGAAATACCGCCACTTGACGGCTATTATTCTACATCATTGTTTCTCCAATAATAAGTTAGAAACAGCCCAAGCCATGATACTCATTGTTCTAAAGTGATGTTTTTGAGAGGCTTGGACACATCATTTGCTTTGAACCAGCAATGGCAGATTCTGATCCGTCACGTAAAAGAAAGTGCGCAAATGCATTTTTAATGACCGTACTCCGTTTTTCCAATTTTTTTCAAATTTACTTGTGCATTGAACTGTTCTATATAAGCAATATCACACTCGCAATCATGCTATATGGCCCTAAATCAGCACTGCTGTGATTCGACCACGGCCTCGTGCCATACGCAATCACAGTAGTGCTGATGCTGGGCTATATCGCACTGTTGTTTGTGTGACATTGCTTATATACTGTGTATACAGTGCATCCGGAAAGTATTCACAGCACTTGACTTTTTCTACATTTTGTTATGTTACAGCCTTATTCCAAAATGGATTAAATGAAATTTTCCTCAAAATTCTACAAACAATACCCCATAATGACAACTTAAAAGAAGTTTGTTTGAAAATGTATTTAAAAAAAACGAAAAAAGTATTCGCAGCCTTTGCCATGACACTCAATATTGAGCTCCGGTGCATCCTGTTTCCACTGTTCATCCTTGAGATGTTTCTACAACTTGATTGGAGTCCACCTGTGGTTAATTCAGTTGATTGGACATGAATTGGAAAGGCACACACCTGTCTATATAAGGTCCCACAGTTAACAGTGCATGTCAGAGCACAAACCAAGCCATGAAGTCCAAGGAATTGTCTGTAGACCTCCAAGACAGGATTGTATAGAGGCACAGATCTGGGGAAGGGTACAGAAAAATGTCTGCAGCATTGAAGGTCCCAATGAGCACAGTGGCCTCCATCATCCATAAATGGAAGGAACCACCAGGACTTCCTAGAGCTGGCCGCCCGGCCAAACTGAGCGATCGGGGGAGAAGGGCCTTAGTCAGGGAGGTGACCAAGAACCCGATGGTCACTCTGACAGAGCTTCAGCAATTCTCTGTGGAGAGATGCGAACCTTCCAGAAGAACAACCATCTCTGCAGCACCCCACCAATCAGGTCTGTATGGTAGAGTGGCCAGACGGAAGCCCATAGAAGCAGTTCACGGAAATCAACGTCATGGTGTTTGGTCATGTGACTCGGTTCATCAGAAGTTTAATCCTTAAATGGTTTAAATGAATTTAAGCAAATCCAAAATAGCAAAGTCCTTGGGGTTGCACGATGATATATGTACACTGGTGGCCAAAAGTTTGGAATAATGTACAGATTTTGTCTTATGGAAAGGAAGTGGTACTTTTATTCACCAAAGTGGAATTCAACTGATCACAATGTATAGTCAGGATATTAATCATGTGAAAAATTACTATTACAATTTGAAAAAAAAAAAAAAAAAAAAAGTTCAGAACTTCTTAAATTACTCATCAAAAAAATCCTCCACGTGCAGCAATGACAGCTTTGCAGATCCTTGACATTCTTAACTGTCAGTTTGTCCAGATAGGGGACATTTCACCCCACACTTCCTGTAGCACTTGCCATAGATGTGGCTGTCTTGTCGGGCACTTCTCACGAACCTTACAGTCTAGCTGATCCCACAAAAGCTCAATGAGGTTAAGATCCATAACACTCTTTTCCAATGTCTGTTTCTTTGCCCACACTTTTCTTCTTGTTTTTCTGTTTCAAAAGTGGCTTTTTCTTTGCAATTCTTCCCATAAGTCCTGCACCCCTGAGTCTTCTCTTTACTGTTGTTCATGAAACTGGTGTTGAGCGGGTAGAATTCAATGAAGCTGTCAGCTGAGGAATGTGAGGCGTTTATTATTCATTTTATATCTTTCACTTATCATTTTATTATTATTCACAATATTCTAATTTTCTGAGATACTGATTTTGGGGTTTTCATTAGTTGTCAGTTATAATCATCAAACTTAAAAGGAATGAACACTTGAAATTAGTGGTCGACCGATATGGGATTTTTAATTGCCGATATTGAGAAAGCAATCTGGCTGATTGGCCGATATGATGCCGATACAATACATGTGAATACAGTAAATGAGTATGGTAAAGTATTCCCACAGGGGATTTGTTTTCGGTCCAGCCATCTAGCAGAATGAAAACACACACACACAAAAAAACATTTTAGATTAAACTGTAATGGGTAATTAGATTTTTCAGTCACATAAACAATTACTGCTGCTTACTGCAGGTTACAAATAACATTTATCATTAATTAACCAATCTAAACAATATTCATAAATTAATGACAAAATAGTATGCGCAATTCCATACATTTTATGTACAATACATAGTTAAAAATACATCTCATATAGTTTATTTACACTATTTAGTTTAAACAGGTTGTTTTACTTTAACCTTGTGCGTCAATTAAAAAAAGTTACACATAGGTTCATAAAGGACAAAAATGTCCATGTCAAAAAAGTGTCATAAAAATATTATAGATTAATTGACTTAGATTTTTTTACCAGCATCAGTTCTAATCATAATTACCAAACAGTCATTTATTTTCAAGAATTTTAACCCTTTAAATGCCAGTTTCTTTACATAATGCCACTGTTGATGTTATACAAGTTATAATAATAATAATAATAATTTTATATATACTAAATTCTAAGCAGAATTTTTTTTCTTTAAATATTACAGCCTTGGATATGTCAATGATTAACAACAATATTAATTTTGATGCAATCATATTTTTTTATGCAGTATCAGATAAAACAAAACTACCACTCAGGCCCATAAAGGACAAAAATGTCCATGTTAAAAAAGTGTCAAAAATATTATAGATTAATATTTTTTCCACTTTCACTGACTTAGATTTTTTACTAGCATCAGTTCTAATAATAATTACCAAACATTCATTTATTTTCAGAATTTTAACCCTTTAAATGCTGTGACACTGCCAAGGGTATGACTCATTTACATGGGGTGGGATTTATGATTTCAGTACAGTATAATTTCTTTCGTTCACTGTTCACACACACACACACCTAAAATTTTCAGTACACACATACTAACCACACTCTGACATCCATACCAACACACCCACACAATTATTTATCTAATTGGCTCTATAATATGCATAAGCCGAAAACAGAAGTAAACAACAATAAAGTGATAATTTGCTTTATATGCCAAACCTGAAAAAATGGCACCATCTGATAAAAAATAGTAAAAATGTAAATTTTGAAGCCTTGCCAACATAATGAAAGCCTGTTAAGAAAGATTGCATCATTTTATAGTTGAATGGCACTGGGATTAAAAATCGCAGTTTTAATGGGTTTCAATGGGGACATTTTTGTCCAAAAGCCCCTAAGTGGGAGTATTTTTTGTACCTAGTGCAAAATAAATTTTTTAAAGTAAATGAAGGTGAAATATTAAAATTCCAATAAAAATGCACACCTGTGGAAAATTTTATGCAGTTAGCATTAACACAGGCAAAGTTATCAAAAATACAAAACTGAAAAGGACAAAAATGTCCATAAGGTCGCATGAGGGTTAAGTATATTTAAATAATAATGATTTATGTCTGTTTAGTTTTGCTTGTTTGTTTCTTTGAAACTTTGTAAGCCGTCACATGTATTTGCATGCTCGATTAGCATCAAATCCGACCGGAACATATGAAAAGGTATACTACACACAATATTACGGCAATCATGGATAATTAAATACAGCAGATAGAGATCGTGAATAACTTAATTCAGATTAAGGAATATTTTATTTATTTTTTCAAACGTATTATTACTTACCATACAGTGTTCGCAACACATTCTCACACCCAACTCGTCACATATGGACGCTTGGCCAGGACCCCTTGGCGTCACTTTTTAACGCACAGGGTATACCTTTGGCGTCATTTTTCAACGTGCAGGGCGGAGAGTCAAGCGGCGGCGGCGAGTCAAGCATTGTTAAACTCACCGATGAATGCGGTTGCATATGAACGCGCTAAACCTTTGCGCAGAGGGCAGTTTGATATCAGATTGCGAGGGTTTTTAAACATAAAAAAACAGTTGGAGGGCCAGATAAAGATGATCTGGGGGCCACCATTATACTAACCCTGGCATAGATAATTTATTGTAGCCAATTCCTTTTTATTTTTATTTATTGTAGTCTCGAGCCATTCACAGCAGACAACGGGTTGCGGTGAGCTTACCCAAGACGTCAAATTTCAACGCTACAGGCTCCGGTTCAGAGTTCTATAGAAGTCTATCGGACTACCCTGCACGTTGAAAAATGACGCCAAAGGTATACCCAGTGCGTTAAAAAGTGACGCCAAGGGGTCCTGGCCAAGCGTCCATATGTGACGAGTTGGGTGTGAGAATGTGTCTCACGCGATCACTGATCTGTAGTGCACGCGACCCAGCTTTTCAGTCCGTGGGAAAACAGCGTCTAGTTTAAACGTAACTGAGAACAGCGCACGTGCTGAGGAACAGCCAGTCACAGGTTTTTTGACTGTTTGTTAAATGTTTTCAGTTTTGTTTGAATTCGTTTATATCACATCTGTGACCCCCACTGGAGCTACCGCTGGGCTGCGGATCTGACATATCACGGTACTGTTTGAATAGACTTCGCTGCACGCCGAGTGTTTTTGTGTGTAAAACAATGTAGCGTCAGGTTAGAAGGCGAATGCTGATTGGTCATTTACTGTGTCTGTCAGATGTCTGCTTCACTTCTGAGTGGCTTGTCTTACGGTGCTGGGCGGAGCAGAGCAAGCGTATTCAGTTCATTCATGCTCGCTCTGCTCGCGCCAGTGGAAATAAGCGCTAATGCACTGTCAAAAACTGTTTTGAAATATATCGGCCAAACGGAAATATTTATCGGCCGATGCCGATATCTAAAAAAAAAAATCCAAATATCGGCCTCGGCGATATATCGGTCGACCACTACTTGAAATATATCAGTCTGTGTGGAATGAATGTATACATTATACAAGTTTCACTTTTTGAATGGAATTACTGAAATAAATCAACTTTTTGATGATATTCTAATTATATGACCAGCACCTGTATATCAGTAAACATGGGCTGGGAAATTTTTAATATTTTCTACAATTAATATTTTTTGTTTAATGTAAAAAAAAAATTAACACAATTAATGCAATATCCATGTTTTTTTACTTCCTGAAACTTCATGCGAAAGGATAAAGTTGTCCTGAGTTGTTCCTGACAGGCTACTCAACCTTACAGGCTCCGATTAAGTAGGGGGCATGGTTAGGGCCTCTGTTGCCTGCCAGTAACAAACCCAGGACCTTTGTGCAATGCTTGAAACTTCAGTCCCCACTTTCAGTGGCTAAAATCGGCATATATAATTTTCAGCAGGTATACGCTTGACTCAACTGCATATCCTAACACAAAAACTGATTGTGTTAACCAGTGCATGCTTATTTATTACACGCATGTCCCTTGCATAGTAAACACGGGAGCAGATTTACTGTACGGAGAATGGAGACTTCATCTGCTCTGAACCAGGTGTGCAGGAGATACGGGCAAGCTGCTGTATCTCTTTGCACCCCCCCGTAAATGTGCAACTGCTGTTGTCTGAACCAGTGTCAAAAGCTAAACCATCCGAGTGAAACCCAGCATGTGTGCGACAGAGACTGAAGGACGTGGACATTCAGCAAGCTGCAGACAGGTATACTTGTAGAGACTGAAGGACAGCCAGAGAAAATTATAATTTTGAGATTTTAAACTTCAGCAAATACATTTCAGTATGTATTATATCTGTACTGTATGTATAGTGTCTAATAATGTATTAGCAATGTTCAATTAAGTTTCTCTTGCCAATAAAGTTTGAAATTAATTGAATCTGCCCTTTTGATCCTATTATTAATAAACGTCCACTAGAAAACGTCAGAAGATTTTGGCCAAATTTATATTAAAACATGTCCACCGATTTTATAGCATGTATACATATACTTGTATCAAAGAATAATACCTGTAAAAATATTATGTATGATTTACAAAAAAAATATTGTTGGGACGAACACAGAAAGTGAGGGGGAGCATTCCAATTAATAGTTTCTACGCCACAGTTTAAAATAGGCTGGCTTTTTAGCAAGTGTTATGTCGTTAGCCAAGTGAGCAGCAATACAGCAGACCCAAAATTAAGGGGAAATTATTTAATTATTTAATGAATCAGCTATTATTGTATGTTGATAAAGAAAACGAAAAGCGTTCATATAACGTGATATTATTAACTTCTGTTGGCAGTGGCACTGGTCGACCGTTGAAATTTAAAATGTCCTCGTGAGACCAGTTTTAACCCAGGTGCGTTATTATAGAAACAACCCAATAAACTTTAGAAATAACCCAACAGAACGACCCTATATGTTTAACCCAGCTACTGGGTAAAATAAATAACCCAATGTTTTTTGGAGTGTATGGTTTGCAAGTCATTGTTAATATGTTCCCCTATGGAAATTGAAAGAAAGGGATTTTCACCTCTGGAACCAGACTCCTGTGCTCTTATCAATGCAGAAAATCTTAAAATGTCAACCTGGTCTCACAGAACCACGTTACTATAACTATATTTTTGCTAAATTAGTTTTACGTGCCTCGTTCTATTGCTGCAGTTTTCTAGTGAAAAAAACACTAGAGGCAACAACAACGAGTTTTATTAACTTTCACTCAAATCATGAGTAAAACAACAGATTAACAGTTCATAAACATTATTTCTGCACTGTTACTCACATAATACTCTTATGACATCTAAACACTTTTACTATAATGCATGATTTGAAAGACGATGCATTTACATGCTTGCATTACATCACCAACTTCATATACAAGCTTATTCAACTGAATACCTTGCGCAGTGGTGCAAACGTTGGACTTTGAACGTGGAAGACAGGGGTTTTAGACCAGCAAAGCATCGACATGGAGGTCAATATGTGAGCTGAGAAGTGTCATAGAAGCACCACAAAATTATGTGGTTGCTTCAGCTATTGTGTTTTTCATCCACATTTGCTTTTATGACACTATCAGTTAGATTTAGGTGTCAGTTTAGGGTACAGAGGTCAGATTTCTTCTCCTTACATTTGCTTTTTATGACACTGTTGGATAGGTTTCGGTTAAATGTTTAGACTAGGTAGGTTTTTTTCATTGTAAACTCCATAGAGCATTAAAAATATTGTCTTTTTGGGAGAACAACTTGCTTTTAGCGCCATTCGGTGGACATTTCGCCTCAACTGCAGTGATGTGTGGAATAAAACACGTAATTTTGTTGTGCAAAAAAATTTTTGCTAAAAGTTTTATGAGAATAGGCTGCAAAATGTACATCGACAAGTAATCAACCTGGCTGATATAATGGTCTAACACGAGTTTTCGCAATGGGACATGGAAAACCGAGAGACCACCCACATGTCATCTAAATAAATAAGCTTTGTCCTGTCAGCTATATTGCTCTCATTCACTTACTCTATGTATGTGGCGATGTGTATTAACACTTGTGTGTGGGGAGGGTTTGTTTAGCTTTGTGTTTAGCTTGGATTTCATACTTATTTGGCATTCCTGGAGGAAGGAGGTAAAACTGTTGATGTTGCCAAAAGCAGTGGACTTTGGGATGGTATTAAGGAAGGAGGCAGATTTAAGAGAGAAGAATAGACTCATTTTCAGTTTGACATTGGATTTTGCAGATTTTCTGATAATTGGTGCCCATTTAACATATTATCGGTTGTGTTATTACCTTTATATATATATATATATATATATATATATATATATATATATATATATATATATATATATATATATATATATATATAATATAATATAATATATATTATTACCTTTGTTTGTCCCATTGTAAATAGACCAGTTGGTGGATATAGGGTCAATTCCCCTCTAGTGCAGAATGTAGCGTATTACATTTTATTCAATCTGCAGCCGATTGGTTATAAAGATATATTGCTCTGCCATTGCTGAACCAAGAAATCCCATAATAGCAAAATAATAAAACTGCAGTAAGAATCACTTTTCATTCTTTCTCTTTTTTTTCCTCCTAACTGTTAACTGAATAAGTAATTTTGCATGTCATTGTGACGGAGCCTGAGAGGACACTGTTGGCCCATAATTGGATGTGATATGTGGGTTGTATGGAAGGCTTTGTGTGAGATACGATAGCTGGATTAAGAGGATAAGAAGGACAGAGTAACAGAAAGACAGATGTGGAGGGAGGGAGAGAGAGCATGTCCTTGCACCCTCCCTATGGGTCAGACTACCACAAAGCTCTTTAATTTAGTGTGAAATTGGGTTAGAGTGCAGATGTATGTGTGCCGTGGATCTAGTGTACTCGATTAGAATGTACACAAACATAGTCAGGAGAGATCTGGATGGAGACAGTTTGCACAATTGTAGCACCACAGGGGAGGAAAGGAAATTCATTCGGCCAATCATAAAGCCAGCTGAGCCCCCACTGGGTCCTGCCATCATTATTGGTTTCCCCTCAGCCCCCTGCCTTTCACACCCTCTTTTTGTCTCCTTTCTTTCTTAACCTGGTGGTGAGGGTCATGTCACAAGCACCAGGTAACTCTGGCTGTGCTGACAATGTGAACGACAAAGAGCCAAACCAACAAAAAAAATATCTATTTTTAGGAAAATCCATTGTCCTTGACCAATAAACGAATGACAAGTTTCACAAAAGAGAGAGAACTCTCTTCTTTCTTGAATTGCGTCTCACTCAGCTCTTTATCTCACTCAGATGTTTTTCCCACTTCTTCTCATTTTTGTTGTTGCTCTTGTTAAATTCTGTTTCTTGAAATGTATTTCTTTTGTTGTTCTCTCATTCCTGTCACTCTCTTAAGCCTAATTTATGGAGTGAAAGAAGCCAAACTTTTTTCTCCTGAATGAACAAACGCAACTTAGGGGAACAAAGCACTGCACTCATACTACACATGATGTTATTTTAAAATTAGTTTGCTTGCCTTTGCTTTTTTGAACTTGTTATGGAGCCCTTTCCTCTTTTGGTGACAAGTTACCTGATCATATTCCATAAACAGAAATGTCTCCATGCATTTGTTGTGGCCACGTTGTCTTTGTGAAGATTGTGTTGAGCAACATATAAAAAGTGTACTTCTGAACAACCTCGAGAGATGAGCTTTAAAGTTATTCATATTAAATATTTAAGTAGAAACCTAGTTGCAATCTAGCTCCAGTTGTAAATAAAGAATATGACATGTAAATTACACCCATAATAATTTTACTGATTAAAATCAGTTTGGTAACAAAATCATTCATTTTACATGTTAAAACCTGGAGACAAAACCTTGCTACAATCTACTCAGCTGGTACATGCATTTTTAAATAAATAAATAAACATTAAAATCCAAATCAGACCCACAATTCATTTTAACCAATCATAAATACTGTAGGACTAGCAGAGTTATCCTAGGTCAAGAATTCCAGGGATGTGCGCAAATGGGAAATGTCCCCAAACAAACACCTATCGGAACAAAAATGTCATACTTTTTAGATGAACTGAGAGAAGCTTGTTCGCCCCGTAAGTGTAAAGAAGCCTTTAGTGTGTCATTCTGAGAATTCTGATGGTAAGTGACTTAAGTGTGAGACTAGTCGATTAAACGGTACTGATGCTGCTAGTCAACACTGGAATTAGTTGTTGGTCAATATTTTTCCCCATTAAACTATTCAACATTTTTACACATTACTGTTTGGCTTTGTATATTTATTTATTTTTTGAACAATACAGTTTAATGTTTAGAACAATACAGTAGGTTTATTGTACATTTCTCACAGACCTATTTTTTTCTATCCTAGTTATTTTGCATTTTGTTATTTACTGAACAGCTATCTTTAGATCACAGGCTAATGTATGTCGTCAAATATGCATGATTTTTTTTCCTCTTGTAGATTTGTCTTACCTGTTCATTATTTTCAACAATGTCCTGACTGTTTTGATTAAGTGTTAAGAAACACTTTATTATTAACTAGTTTACTGGTTATTGTAGCTGCAAAAACAGTAATTCCAGTCTTCAGCAGAAAAGAAACCAGTGTTTTATTTTGGATTTTTTATTTTTTATTTTTTCCAAAAATGTTTCAACGGGACATCTGGACTTTAAAGGATTCAGATCTCATTTTTGTTCAATTTAGTTGTAAGACATCATTCCACTTTTCATCCACACAGTTATTTTTTGGAACTCATTCAATTTAAATATTGTTATAAATTGTAAACGAACACTAATGATGACAACAATAATAAATAGTTATTAATATTATTATTATTGACTTTTAATTTTAAATTTAAATACAACGGTATTTAAGTCGTGCACTTTTTAAACCCTCATGCTTTTAAATTTGACATTCCATCCAAACTCTCCAGGAGGTCCTGTATGTGACTGTTTGTTGGCAAGTTCACAGTAGTTTAATTCACTTCTTATTTAAATTCTGGTAAAATGCACCTCCAGTGCCATTCTAAATGCATATTATAAGTGAACCAAACTGTTGAGCATCTACATCTGAGATGCTGTTCGTGAGTAGCGCTCAAACATTGCGCAATGCGTGAATGCTAAAAATATGTGTATAAATGTGTGTGTAAATAGAGCAGCGCCATTCAATAAAGCACTGGCACTGCGCATACTATATATATTTACTTATTAAACGCAGCCTTTTGTGATTCACAGAGCTATTGCATGTCTTCAAGTGGCTGATCACTTCACTTCTGGTGAGGGGTCTTTAATGTGAAACTAGGGCAAACTAGTGAATTGCAATGTCTTATGCTTTTTTAACACTTCTATAAGATTCAGTGATATTTTTGTTAGTATTTTGCGCTGTTGCGCTCGTTTAAATTCTCAAAGAAACTCGTCTCACACACACACCGATCACTTGATGATTATCTAATCAAAATGACAAAAATTCGTATTAATGTGAGGATTAAAGTGAATTAAAATCAGATGCGTTTCTGATTTGTTTATACGTTTCCCTTGACTGCATGAAGATATTTTTCTCAAATCTCTCACTACTTTTAAATATACAACTTAGCTGTCTATAGCATAAACGTGACGATATAAACTAATGCAAATAGATGGTATTACATTTTATGTCAACATTTGGGTAGGACTGTTTTTTTGTCACGTTGTTCTAACCGCTTGAGGTTAGCTTTAATATTAGCATCGTCTCAGCCTGGTCTGCAAACATACTGCTGTTCTCTATTAATGCAACATCTATTCTAGAAAATAAATACTTTATAATGATATGACAACATGTACTGCATACACACTTTTAGTTGTTTGTGTTTTTAAATCTGCATTTTTTTTAGCCCCATAAAGTGTTCCGCTGCATTCAACGTGGAGTCTCACGTGTCATAGCAACCACCACGAGGCATCAATGACCTCTAGTGGCCGCTCTCATACTGTATAATGACAGCATGCCCTTCCCAGCCGCTCCAGCACCGGACACAACAGGGTAAAATTATCGATGTGGATTTTTACCGATGACCAATAGTTCCAGAAATCGTTATCGGTGCCGATTAATTGGCAAAACCGATATATCGGTCAACCTCTAGAAGAGGCTATTAGGTTTGCTCTGATTTGGCTGTTGGGAAAGAGTCAATATTTGAAATGGGTCACAACAATGTTTTTTTGACTGTTTTCTGGGAGTTTCTTTCTTTTTTGACAAGTCTTTTCTTTTTTGACAATCACTAATAATAATTTTTGTGAAATTAGGCAATTTCAACTTTCACTATCCTCTTCTCTGTCTGTTTTCTTTCTTTATCTCTCATTTACATATTCCTGGATCATCTTTGTAACAGCAAGTGTCGCCAAACCCAAATCCTTCTGTCCTCTTTTAAAACTGTTAGGAAAACATAAAAACTCCAGCAGGAAGTCTTACATCAGTTGCTTTATCCACATATTTGTTCTTCTCCAGTACATTATACCTTCCTCATGTGCCAACATACATCCACAATAAAAACACTCTAAATGAATAAGCAATGGCTGTTGTTGTGGCTCATGTATCGAATCATGAACTGAATAGCCTGCCTACTCTCCAATATCCTTGGCTTTGCATTTTCTAATCTACCCAGTTTTGTTGTTTGATTTCAAGAGTGTTTTCGATTCATTCCTGATCAATTATTTTAATTAGAATTAGACAGAGAGGGTCAATGTCACTAACAACCTTTGATTGGCTCTGCTCAATTAGTGCTGTTCCAGTCATTAAGTCCTGCTTGACCCCTTTGTGCTGGTCTGAATTGATTTCAGCTTGCTTTTGTTTGTAAAGAGAAGGATGCTCAGAATGGTTTTGAAGCTAGCGCTGTAGATTTAGTTCTTAATTTTATTTTGCCAATTTGCATCATTAAATCATTTATATGGTGGTGTTTTTTTCCAGAGCCACAAAAGCCCAAATGAGCCGCCTCATTACTGTGTTGAATATTTGATGATGGAAAAAAACAAACAAAAATAAAAATGTCAATGGCATTCTCTCATTCTCACCATTGAAATGTTGCTCTTGTATTTATTTTTATTGTCTATGCCCTGATGACATGAAAAACATAAATATATATTAAAATGAGTACATTTTAATGGTGAACTCATTACTTGAATGTAATGTTAATATGGTTAATTATTATATATTGTAGTCCAATGAATATTCTATGGAGTTTGGTGAAAATCATACTGATGGAAGTAGCAACTAACAACTGCATTGAAAATTGCTTAATTATTTATTTGATTAATCAGATATTTAACATTACCCAATGCTCTACTTCAAACCCTGTGCAAATTGAAGTCTATATCATGTTTGCTACACATTCTCTGCAAAAAAAAAAAAAAAAAAAAAAAGTGGCAAAGTGACAAAATTCCCCATTTACGTAAAACGTAAAATATGGGGGCAAAAAATCCCCCTGTAGTAAATTCCCTTGTTTTGTTTTTTTAAAATATTTTTATGCTTTTCTGAGATATGATTTAATGGGTTTAGACACATTTGACCATTTAAATAAATTATGATTCAACTGTATTTAACAAATGGATGACATGCTTTAGTTATCTGTGGCCTCCACCGTTTTTAAATGTTTTTTTTTTCCCATATACATTATTTACTTCAATAATTTGAGATAGTGCACGACAATGACACGGGTTCTCTGTGCACAGCGAACTAACTGATTATAAAGTTCGCTGTCATTTATTTTTGTTATTGATTATTATTGAGTTGTTGTTTATTAATAGATGGAAAATCATATCATGGAGCTTATATTATGTGCCACTTTATTGCATGTTGTCGAGTTGTCATAAGCTTACACTCCAAACAGGACATATTATAGAGATCATATTGCTTGCATGCACTTCAGGGAGTAATTAAATTGCTCTGGATGCAAATTTTTACTGTCATAATTCACTTTACCTTTACACTGTGGTTTGTTTCCATTAGATTGCTCTCTCAGCTCTCTTTTCTCTATTCATGTATTGCATGTCAGCTGCAGGTTATCCCAGGTGTTCTAGGCAGCTGTCTACCCTCGGGAAGCAGAAAGGGACCACTGTGCACTTTTGGGTCCTTTGTCAACACTCTTGCCTGGTTAATGCTTTTCACATAATGTGCCTCTTCACTTGAACCTTATGAGAACGGGATGTCCTCCTGTCAGGAAAGGGATATTATAGGATGGCGGGAAAGTAAAACAAAGAGGTTGAAGTATAGCAATGTTTACTATAGATTTGCTAAGAAAAAGGTTTCATTACTCTGATGGCTTTGTTCTCTTTTTTTCACTTTTCCCTCTCTGTGGCTTCTCTTTCTCTCCCTTTCACTCATGTACACTTGGATGTTCACTGTCCAGCTAGACTGGCTGGTATTAGTCACTCGAAACACTTTCAATTTTCACTTTACTTACTACTGTGGGGGAATCCAACTGAGAGGTTCACCACAACTGACAGTCAACACATCTCTGCCCCTCCTGTTCTCTTTCTTTTTTTTCACTTCTCCTCCTGGGATAAATTTGCTTACTCTGACCACAACAATGAAATACATCCCCCCACCACAGGAAAGAAAACACTACAGTATGTCTTTCCAACGTGTTCTCATGAAACCACACGCGTATGTACTCTTACTTAAAGTTTGGTTCTAGCAAACGTACATTCTATTTGCATAGACACCCAAATGTGTCGTTTTTGTTTTGTATTTACATATTGACAGCATGTGACATCATAATTTTATGTATTAACACCTATAGAAATGTACAAATGTTTACGTGTACTGTTGAAGTGGATTAATATTGAATAATACATAGAATTAATCAGTTAATTACATTTAATTTATAATAAATGAGATTAGTTAAATGCCATCACATTTATTTTAATGCAGTTGACATTAAAATGACATTTTAACAGTTTCACTGATTTCTGCTGCCCTATACAGTGTTTTAAAGGTTCACTTTAACCAAGAGTACACTTTAAACTGTTAACGTGAATAAAAACTCTGTAAGCGTTTAATCATTTATACAGCATTTAATTTTATTTTTGTTTGCTATTGAACAAAAAAGGAGTTTTCAGAATATGCCAAAAAACTAAATAAACCACAAAAGCACCATAAAACCACAATAAATTAATCCACACATTTGTTAGCTATAATCCAAATCTTTAGACCACTTTCTGTGAAGAACAGACCAAAATTCAAGCCTTTTATTCAACGTTGTCCATCTCCATCCACCGTTGGGCCCACTGTAAACATCAACCCGCATTGGGTTCGTTTTCAAAATTAAGAAACTGTTGCCTCAAGCATTACGACAGGCGGTTTTACAGCGGTGATGTCGAATGCTCATTGGCTCTCAAGTGTCTTGTGATGTTGTGTTATATATGTGACGATGTAAATGTTTGAATGATAAATGACAGCACCATAATGGAGTGCATCAGGAGAAGATTTACTGTGATTAATGATTTAATTTCTACTCTCCACCTCACAATGCTATTGTATCCATCAGGGAGCACATAGGATGCAACGCATCACCCTTTGGGTTACTTTTGTACTGAATTTTGCCATTTTTCTGAATAAATTATTGTGATTTAAATGTATCTGCTTGTTGTGTGTTTTATATGCTTAAATGGTTTTGGTATTGTGGGATTAGTGGCTGTAAAATATGTATATATAAAATTATTGCTACTGTACATTAATCTTCTTTTTACAGGTTTTTATATTGTTGAAATGTGGTTATGTTTAGAGGTTGGGGTAGGGTTAAGGAATCTGAAATTTCTATAAAACACTAAAAATTTACAAATGTTTTTATAATCGATTCACATATTCAAATGGGGATTTGTATTTTACATTTGTAAAGCTGTAAATATGTAAAACGTTTTATGTTTTAGATGCTTTCAAATGTCCATATTGTACGTTTTAGTGTCTAATCAAACGTAAAAACACGTGCGTTTAAATGTTACAAATATTAGCAATAGCTACGTGTAGTAATGAGATCAGGCTGGTCTTTCACCAGTCAAATTTTGGGGATCCTTAAAGATTATTCTCATCGCAGGGCAATATCAACCGTCATTGATCGCATTGACCCCCTAAGAAAAAGACTGTACGTTTTAATTGTGTATGTCTGCTAACGGTCAATTTTGGCAACTTTCAGGTGTACACTAGCATAAGGATGGCTTCGAAGCCAATAGGCATGGACTAAAAGCCACAAACCTCAAATTTTTTGGGTATGGGTTTTTGAAAAGTAATGACCATCTCCAAAAATTGGGAGGGACTATTGTAGAAATAAAAAAACATTAAAAATAACAAATAGAATGGTTGATATGCCCCTTAAGTCACCTTCTCTCTACTTAATTTTAATAGTACAGAGATGCTGGTAACCATGTGTAAAGGGCAGTGGAATGCTCACTTGCAGTAGGCTACTTAGCATTGATTGAGCTGTCCTCATGTTGTGTAAATGGTGATAGTGCTGCAACAACTCAAAACATTGTTTGTCTTTATCACAAGCTAGTTTCCGTTAAACTTCACTGAGCAAGCGAGTACACATGCATCCATGTCAATCAAACCAATCATAACAGAGAAAGGGAGCACAATCATTTTGATTCAAATGTGCCAAATGTTGGAAGAGTTTTTTATTTGGTGGTCGCAGACAGCCCATTCGAATCTTCGGGCCGGCAAAGCAAATTGAATGACATTTATCAAAATATGCTTCACATCTGAAACACGCATCTGTGCATGATGATTGAAGCCTAGTTTCATGTGCATGTTGCACGATCCACCAAAGAATCCCTTCACACGAGTCAAACGGACTTCATCACTGTAAGCTTTAACAGTAATGTTAACAATAGGTTCATATTAAATAATATCTCAGAATCTATTACACTACAACTGTGTGAAAAGTTAAAAACTTTTACAAACAAATGCAATAATAGTACTATAATTAGTTTTAGCTACACTGACTAAATGCTAAAACTAAGTAATACAAAATTAAACAGTTTGATTTCAAAAGATGCTTTGTTCCAGAAAGTTCCAGATGCACAGGTTCAAAAATAACCCATACTGGATGATATCCACCATAAACATTTTATTTTTGTAACATTGAAATATTAAACCTTTTCAATACGCAGTGTGTTGTATATTTGTAAGTCATTAATGGTCTCTTGTCCACGTGCCATTTAAGTTATTTATTTATTATTATTTTTGTTTTTCCAAAGGCAGTGCTTCTGTAGTTATTCACAAATTACCACAATGATGTTTTATTTAATTGGAGACTATATAATTGTCATTTGTGTCATCATTGAACAGATTTCACCCTTGTGCACTGAAGGCACTTTTCCAAATCATGAAATATTTGGTATGCTTTATAGGACCAGTTACTGTTCTCAAGATTACATACTGAATAATGGAATTGATTGAATAATAGCACTTTTTTGATTGCTACTTCCTCAAATATAAATACAATGTATTTATTTAGCAAAACTCAAAATTTCCTAATGGGCCTTTAACCCATAACCATGTGGTATTACTGGCCAACTCGCAGGGCTTTTGAAGACTTGGCGACATGGCCTGGCAGACCTATCATTACCCAGGCTTTCAACAGAGACAACTCTGTCTGCCACATGCTCATTGCTTTCTGTCAATACTTGCATTTAACAGTGCAAACAGATGTTCCTCTTCCATTCCCCCTCCCACCTTGATTGTCACCTGCGTATTAACAAGCTGTTTGTCACCAGTGCTGCGGGGGACTGTGTGGGATATTCTGGTGTCTGTGTTCATTAGCTTTCTCAGAGTCTTGTTCACACCTGGATCCCTGAGTTACTACTGTTTGCAACAAATAAGTGAAGTCTTAACTCAGCCAATGACAGGGCTTCTCAGCTAATTTCTATCTTGGCAATCTCAGGATAAATCTCAGGAGATCTCAAGCTTTTTGGCATAACCAAAAAATAAAAACCTTAATTAAACTGAAAAACTCTCAATTTTGGCATGACTTTTCATTGAACATAACCTAATAATTAGCAAGTCAGCATATTGCAGAACACTCTTAGCTCAACGTGCCCATTTTACATACAGAAATTGCTTCAACTTTGCACTTTTTAGCTTCAACTTTACACTTGATTTGTGACTGTTTCCTGCATCTTAAGAACAGTAATCACAGCACATTATATCGGGGGTATTCAATTAAAGTTCCAAGAGGTCCAATCTTTCCATTTCCTTCCCAGCAAAGGTCCGGATGATGATGATGATGATGATGATAATAATAATTTCATCAGTGTCATTAGTCAGTATGGCTTAGATAATTTTGTAAAAATCCAAATAACTTTTCAGATCTTTATTGTAAAGGGTTTAAACAATGGTTTCCATGATTGTTCAATGAACCATAAACAATTAATTAACCTGCACCTGTGGAACGGTCGTTAAGACACTAACAGCATACAGATGGTAGGCAATTAATGTCACAGTTATAAAAACTTAGGACACTAAAGAGACCTTTCTGCTCATCTGCATGAATGTGCTTTTGGTATGCTCCATGGAGGCATGAGGACTGCAGATGTGGCCAGGGCAATAAATTGCAATGTCTGTACTGTGAGACGACTAAGACAGCGCTACAGGGAGACAGTAAGGACAGTTGATCATCCTCACAGTGGCAGACCATGTGTAATAACACCTGCACAGGATCGGTACAACCGAATATCACACCAGCGGGACTGGAACAGGATGGCAACAACAACTGCCCGAATTACACCAAGAATGCACAATCCCTCCATCAGTGATTAGACTGTCCGCAATAGGCTGAGAGAGGCTGGACTGAGGGCTTGTAGGCCTGTTTTAAGGCAGGTCCTTACCAGACATCACCGGCAACAACGTCTCCTATGGGCACAAACCCACCTTTGCTTTTACAGACGAGACATGGTTATGTCTCACCAGAGGTGATGGTTGGACTTGCGTTTATCGTCAAAGGAATGAGCATTACACTGAGGCCTGGACTCTGGAGCGGGATTGATTTAGAGGTGGAGGTTCCATCATGGTCTGGGGCGGTGTGTCACAGCATCATCGGACTGAGCTTGTTGTCATTGCAGACAATCTCAACGCTGTGCATATCCTGCTGTGCTCATCCTGACATGACCCTCCAGCAAGACAATGCCACCAGCCATACTGCTCATTCTCTGCATGATTTTCTGCAAGACAGGAATGTCAGTGTTCTGCCATGGCCAGTGAAGAGCCCGGATCTCAATCCCATTGAGCACGTCTGGGACCTGTTGGATCAGAGGGTGAGGGCTATTCCCCCAGAAATGTCCGGGAACTTGCAAGTGCCTTGGTGGAATATTAGGGTAACATCTTGCAGCAAGAACTGGCAAATCTGGTGCATTCCATGAGGAGGAGATGCAATGCAGTTCTTCATGCAGCTGGTGGCCACACCAGATACTGACTGTTACAGTTACTGTTGTTCAGTTTATGTCTTAGTTGTTGAATCTTTTATGGTTATACAAATATTTACACATGTTAAGTTAGCTGAAAACAAAAAGCAATTGAGAGGACGTTTCTTTTTTCTGAGCTCACCTAGCATCTAAAAGATATGACTATTTATCTTTGGTAAATTAAGAGATGCAACTGCCTTTTAAAGTCTTCATTTTCGATCCTCCATTTCACAGTTCTTTTACATCACTGTCAATGTCCTCTCATAGCCCCTTCGTTGTCTATGTCCTTCTTTAGCTATCCTTGATCTGCCTTTTATCTTTATTTCTCCATTCACTCTCCTGACAAGGGCTTTTGAAGCTCGGTCATGAGAGCACATAATAAAGGCATTATGATTCACTGATCTTCAACTGGATCAAGTGGCCCCTCCTTCCCTGAGCAAGGCACTTTTTAAAAACAACAGCACCGACAACGATTAGCCTGGCTCTGTCCTGGCTAATGAGCTCCTTGTTAAAGTTTAATGTCTGTGTTCCACTGTGGTCAAGAATTTTAAATGCCAGCTCCAGCTCTATTAGAGGGGAAATGTGCCACGCTGGAGTGTTGTGCCAGAGCTTGCTGATGATACCTAGTTAGGCACTTACAACCATGTGCCAGTTCTTTGGCCTGAGGGCCAGAGCTCAGAGGATTATTATGAATGCTTAGATTTGACGTAAAGGCCAAGAAACATTTTATCTCCAACCTGTGTTGAACACTGTTCCCTCGATGCTGTGCATCTATTACTTACAATAAGTTGTTAGTGCTTCTTTGTTTTACTTATAAATTGAAGGTTTATGGGGCCCCACAAGATTGGACATGTGGGTAAGATGCTGTCTATATCTGCTGTCTAAGGCTTGTCTGTCCTAACCATTTTAAAGTCTTGTACTCTGATAAGTTTAATCTCTGGTATGCTCTCCAGCACAAGATGGGGGTTGAGCTATTTAGTGCAGAAATAATGTTTGCAGTCAGAGTACATTTTAATTTAGGCCACTATGCCATATGAAGCAGCCATTGGGTAAAAATATGCCTATATATTAAGGCTTAACATATTAAATTATTGTCAGTATATTCATAATTATATAGAATAATACATTGTGTTAATATATTACAATATACTGAGTTATACATAAGGAATTGCCGCTTTTCATATATATATATATATACACACACACACACACACACACACACCCCTCATAGCTTCCGTTAGTAATTCAAAATGTCCACTTCAGAAATAGTATCACAGCTTGTGCTGTTTCTAACAAGTCATTGGATAAACAAGGATGGACGTGTACGTGTCTATGTGGCTTTGTGTGTGTGTGTGTGTTAGAGAGAGAGAGACGGAGCATGTGTGATCACCTGTTGCCACTCCCAAGCAGAGATGCTGTCAGCGTTCTGAAGGTCAGCTTTCTCAGTGGAAAAATAGCGTCCAAGCAGGGGTATTTCTCCCTATTTCATGGTAGCCGCACAAGAGTTGATCACTATAGAAACAGTGATGTCCTCAGCCATTTTTAAACAGTGTGTATCCAATGTGGAAACTCAGTAAGCGCCTTGAGTTCTGTAATCAAACAGTCCATTGTGTCTCTCAGCTGCAATGAGCCTTAATCCTGAAATTGTTCATTTAAAGCCATTTAAAACAATGTCCTAGCTTAAGTAATGTAGTGGTAATACGAGCGATCACGGAGCACTGTTCTATGTAAACAATGACTAACGGATTCACTTTACGTCACCAACTGGCTCATATTACACACAAAAATGATCTTTTGCCACCGCCTGCTGGCCAACATATGTAATTTCAAAAATAAAGACAGTAACTGATAACAGATCTGCACTGCTCTTACGCCTTAGTTTAGAATGGCATGAACACAAGCGGAGTGAAGCATCCGATTGCTGATGGTTTCAGACCACCAGTGCTCATGGAACGTCTCTTGTCCAATCAGATTTGAGGACCAGAACTAACTGTTGTATGTATGTAAGTGTGTGTGTGTGTGTGTGTATGTATATATATATATATATATATATATATATATATAATTTTTATTTTTTAAATGATAGAGAAATTATTTGAGTGTTTCAATAAAGCTATTACATGTCAAATGTAGTTCAGTTTTTATCTTGTCATTTCTATGTATATTTTTAATATGTATCAATATATAGCCATACATGGTTCATGCATGTATTGCAGAATATTGAGAAATATAAGCACTAGATTCCCATATATGAAATTGTATTATTTAATATATCACATTACATTTTCAAATATATTCACATATATTTTTGTTTTGTAAGGGATCCCTACATTTCTCAGTCTAGCAGTGAACTTAATATGCTGCTGTAACAAAAAAGGGTAATCTAATGGAAAGTTGGGCAAATGAGGGTGTCTGGCAAGTCGATGAATTATCTATGATAATGTTTCATGTCTGCACAAGGAACTACCATTATCTTGAATGAATAATACATGTGGCCCTTTTTCTCTTAGCAATCATGCAGGAGTGAGGAGACACCAAGAACCCTGTTCGTGAAGCTGATCTGAAAATCTACATGATCTTCTGGAAGTGAAGTTCCACGAAAGCTGCAGAGGAGCTCAAGAAAGACTGGAAGACAAGCGAAGAAGTGAAGGAAGGAGGTCTTTGTTGGATTGGCTGAAGGGGGAAACCGAAGGGCTGGATGCTAGCCTTTATTCATTCTAGAAGTTCCCAGGTTCCTCAGAGATGGCCTCCAACTTCAATGACATTGTCAAGCAGGGCTATGTCCGCATGCGGAGCAGGAAACTGGGGGTGAGTTCAAAAGAAGAACTTAAACTGTGATGGAGCATAACATCTCAAAACTATTAGTACTTTTGTTGATCCTTTAAATAAGTAGGTTACAATGCATTTGATGTGGGCTGGGTCTTGTGTTAGAAAACCTTGAGACTTCAGTTATTCAAAGCAAACATCATGAATCAGCTTGTATGTTGGTTAGCATTTATTTTATTGGAGCACGAAAGGCTTGATAAGAGCAGTGTTGAATGTGGCATCTAGAACTCCAAATACGTGTGGTTTAACGTTTCATTCAAATCAAATGGGACATCTTGCGCAACATGTTGCCTTAGTTTACGGGATAATTGTTTGTTTTTGAAGAGATTGAGCAAATTGTTCCTGGGAAGAGGATTGGTAACTAATAATGGTGCAGGATCTGGATGTACTACAGAAGATAATTTAACCTCATCTCTTGCCCAGAGACCTCATTACAGCTTTACAAATCTCCCTCTTGACAGGAACTTCAGTCTCACAGGGTCTGAGAGCATCTTCTCTATCACTGCTTCTCCCTCTTATACATTCAATATGATACAAAATTGCCTTCCTTCATTTTCTTGTTACAATCAGCATTGTCATTTTTCATTATCATTATCATTTACTTTATTTGCATTACTGCTTATGCTTTTTTGAAATGATGATAAAACCATATGCTTTCACTATGTTTAAATGCTTCTGAAATCAATTTGGAGCAGCCAGCCCCCTCAGTGTTTCTAGTGTTGCCATATACAGTGACTTTTCTGAGTGCCTGTCAAGCGCATACATAAGGATGTTGGCTGAATTATGTAGTCAGCAGGATTGTCGTTAACGTGGCAGAAGTGGGGTTGTGACACATGGTCCCACAGGGATGGTGTGCTAAATTACCTTTCTTTCTTACTTTTTCTTGCCCTCCCCTTCTGCACTTTATCTGTCTGTTTTTCTACTTTCTCGCTTTTTCTATATACACAGGCACATCTTTATGTCTGTATGTGTGCGTGTGTGTGGCTCTCCTTTTTGCTTTCCTGTGCTATGCAAACTCGAAACGGGCACCGTTTCTTCCTCATTGTTTAACAAATGGCTTCCATAATTGTAAGTCAGTTTCCTTCATCTATTTAATATTATGCCTGTGCACATAATGCAAGCACAATATCGTAAATCCCTGCTTATACACAGCTAATACTATTTACATCCATGCTGCTCCTGCTCTTTGTTCCGATTTGGCAGCTATGTGGAGTGCATTTCAAGCCATATCCCTTTTTTTCTCTCTCTCTCTCGTGCTCGCTCACTGTAGAGAAACTAGCCTCAACAGATTGGTGGAAGGATTGCATTTTCAAAAAGCTCCCCCAGTAGAACATTTTCAGGGTATTGTCTTTCAGAGAGTTGTATTGACTGCATGTGGTATGCATTTTGTAAGGTGAGTTGTGAGCTGTAGGTTTTCCTGATGATATGGTGCATTTAAATAGTGCCTTGTTTGTTAAGGAAGGAAAGAGATAATACATACTCATACATTTGCGGTGCTAGGGGTGGGCTACCAGTGGCCAATGGCAGGAATGTTTTCCATATCTGAATGTTTTTGTCATGATGTCAGAAGAACCAGTGCTTCAGTATTAAGTCGATAAGTTTGGGTGTCATCTTTGATAGTACTTTATCATTCGAACCACATATAAACAATGTGTAACATTAATCGACTTTGTCCATCTCTTTCAGTAAAGGACACCACGATTCTTGTCCATACTTTAGTAACTTCCCGTATTGATTATTGTAATGCTCTTTTTTTTTTTATAGGCTCCTATCAAGACTTCTCTATAAACTCCAGCTGGTACAGAATTCAGCAGCACAAATTATTTGCAGAGCTCCTATAACTGAACACATTACTCCCATATTACAATACTTGCATTGGCTCCCGGTTAAATATCACATTGACCTTAAAATTCTTGTCCTTACTTATAAGGCACCTTCATACTTATTTGACCTTCTTCAAATCCACACTCTTCCTCGCACTTTAATATCTTCTTCTGCACTCACTCTTGTTCTCCCTCGAAACAGTGAAAATCTTCTGGTTTTTAAATCGTGCCTTCAGACCCATCTTTTTAGGCAGGCTTTTATGTGATTGCTTTTGTGTTTGTTTAATGTTATTGTTTTGAGTGTCATGTAAGGTGCCTATAAATATGTATAATAATAAAACATATTTCATATTTTAACAAAATATTTTTATATTAAGGAATATATATATGAATTATACCTATCATTCTACAGTATCGATAACACAAAATACAGACTCATTTCCGTACACATTCAGCTTATTTATGTGCGCACATGCAAGAAGAGCGCTCGCGATACTATTGCGGATGCGTGTGTGTGGTTAACATTCCTGTCTTGGTCAGAAATTGAAAACTGTGGTGAGTTGGTCCATCCAGATGCAGTAATTACCAAATATTTAGATATACTGTGCAGGGCTCGACATTAAGCATTGTCATGTGTTTGTCCTCCAGACAAGTAAATTGGCCATTCACTTATCTGAGTAAAAAAGGTTACTTGTCCGGAGAGAAAAAAGGTTACTTGAGCATGTAACTTAAATTTTCTAAAATTATGACATAATAGTGGTCGTATGCAATCAACTCAGTTCTCTGCGACAGAAATGTAAACTGCACTGGTAGGGGAGGAGGCTATTATCAAATGATAAATATTTTATGTTACGTGAGGTAGACAAATAAAGAAAATCCTCCATCGCCATCATTTACAGCAGGGGGATTACAGTTCTATGGAATGAGATCTACATTTTCATCATGTTATTGCAGCAAGATCTACCGTGTACAATAAAGTTATTAAACATTATTATAATACCAAAATCAGTAGTAGGTAGTGAAATTTGACGATTCTCAATACCAGCTTCAAAATCTAAACCACAACAAATAATAACACTAACTAATATGTTAATTATGGAAGAATGGCTTAAGTAATTATTCAAGACTAGAAAACAGTCAGTAATAATGAGTTTTTAACAGCAGTAGGCTATAAAATATTCAAGAAAACATTCAGAATGTAATGCAACATAAAACTACTACTGGTCTTCACTGTATGATTATAGTACATTAATAAATTTTAAAGCTACTAAAGTTATTCAGTCAAGAGCAGTGAGTGTTTTCTCATTTTCTTGTTATGGTTGTTTGATTATTATAATGACACACTAGACAGCAGCAGGTCTGTTAGTTTTCATTTATACTTAAAGACATTTTAATACAAATCCACTTTTTCCTCTGCTGTTTTACTTTCACTTTAGACATCACTCTCTGTGTTTACATGAATACCTCACCAAGACGGGCATTTTGGATGAATTTTGAAATGCATTTGACCATTCAGGCGCACATTAGTGTGAGCATTTTCGGAACACGCGCATGTTCAGCACACACACATGTGCCGCCTCTCAATCAGACAGGGCATGGCTGTTACTAGATTTTTAGCAAATTATAAAATTACATTGAAATTAATTTCAACAGCAGAATAAAAATATGAACTTTCTAATAATTGACAGGCCTAGGCTATCAAATATAGCTGGTTATATTTTGGTTATTGACATTTTAATCATTCTGCTTGTCTGGTCAGGCAAGTAAAATTCTTTCACATGCCCCTTCAAAAATCCACTTTCAAAAACACTCACTGCTCTTGACTGAATAACTTTAGTAGCGGACAAGCGTTAATATCGAGCCCTGCAACAGATTTGCTTGAGGAATTGGCAAACTTTAATCACGAGCCAGGACCTTTTTTTTTTTTTTTTTTTTTTTTTTTGCAAAACTCTTTTATCAAGACACAATGTAATAAACCTTGCAAACTTTGTCAAATCTTTTAACTATTTTTTCCTTCATATGCACCTATTTTAACTTATTTACAGCCTGCTATCTTCTTAACTAACTTAAAGTACCCAGCAAACATATGACAACAAATTCCAATCAAAAGTGGTCATCCCTATGAGAGCTCTTGATTTGGGCACTCTAAAGGGAGCATGCCATTACTGTATAAATGTGCCCTTTGCTATCAGTCTTGTGGAAGGCCCATTGGTGGAAAAAATACATTCTCACTTTCATTTGGAATGACCCTTCGATTGGTGACCCCTTCCCTCAGTGCTCTTCAATGGTGCAAAAATGCAGTTTGGAAAATGCTCTGCCAATAGAGCTTAACAGTGCCCGCTCACTTTTTCAGCTGTCTGGGTTCTGGATTTATTTTTCCCATTCATCTCTTCCATAGACTTTTATAAAATCCTCCATAAAAGAGTTTGTGGAGATGGGGGGTGTGGTCGTGTTTCTGTTTGTGAGAGAGAGGGAGTGGTGTGGTTCGTCAAACTCGTTGGTGTCATTTCTAACAGCTGTTTCTTGTTACAATGATAACAGAGGGAGACCTTAAAAGCAGCCCAAAACGCCAGAGAAGGGGGAGAGCAACACAAGAGTGTGGTGTTGGCGTGTGTTCCCAGACTTTAATATTGAGAATTTATGTTATTTACAAATTTGATTTGAGAGTTTATGTTTGAGTGAAAGTCCACAGACGAAATGAATGCAGTGTGCATTAGTGCAGAAAAAGTTAAAGACTTGCCTGAACTGCTACATTGTTTCCCGACTCCTGTGTCTCAACCTTCGATCATATCACATTGGTGCCGAAACACAGGAAGGAGGAGGGATGCGCTGTTGCAGAGTCCTCGCCGCTGCCATCTGCTGGGAATTGGAAGAGCCACGGCCTTCCACCAGGGGACAGAGTAGCCACTGCTGGCTACCAGGAGTCAAAGGAGCTGCTGCTGTCCACCAGGGGAGGAGCAGCTGTTGTCTGCCAGAGGGCAGAAGAGTGGCTCAGGACCAAGCGATGGCATAGAGCAATCATCCATTAAAGTACAAAACATCATTAAAAACTGCTAGAGAAGGCATGCTTTTAGTGTTAAATGATAACATACTATCAGAAGATGTATTTGCATAATGCCAAAAAGTTTAAAAACCTAGATATTATTAATATAAAAAAGTCTTTAGTAAGTTTATTTTATTATTCTATTATTAAGTCGATTCTAACCAACAGTGGGCAATAAATTTCATGCAAGAGTTTTGAGGATGATGTTTACTATACTTATTGTGCTCACTCTGCATTATCTATTGTAAAACATGGCATTTACATACCTAATCTGTCACATAATCTCAATTACAGCAAAGTAGGGATTTTCCCATAGTAGACGGGTTTAGTACAACATCACTCAGGAAGCAGCGAATTCCAAGTCACATATGCGCAATAGAACCAAGAATACAATCTGCTGCTGCTGTTTAATGTCCCTACAATCAGCATAAAAACATCTAATTCTTAACACGTGAAGTTATTTTGAGTCACGAGACAAGGTAGGATATTCACAATGTTGCTTAATTTGATATCTTCAACAAAATCATGCAAATTTAAATATTCAACATATTGCCCAACCCTATTCCAGATCACTTTCTTTACACCCCCCTCCTCTCTTTCTCCTTGCATTCTCTTCTTCACCTCCCTTGCCAAGATCTGTTTGCACCTCTAGGGATGCTAATTAGCCAGATTGTATGCCTCTCTATCTCTCCCTCCCTTTCTCACTGTCTATCTCTGCGGTCCACTTAGATACCAAGAACCCCAATCAGACTAATCAGAGTGCTGTTCAGCATTCTGATCCGGTTCCAGCAGCCCCGTACTGCCAGCCTCAATGCCATGCTGGAATCACCCTAATTGCTCCTCAGCCACTGCCAGCCCTTTTGAGTGCATATGCTTTCGTAAGCAGCCTAAAAACAGGCATCGCAATTATGAAATATACTCTAGACTTTAGAATGGGAGGATTTTGGATGATGCAGGAGATTAAAAAAAAAGTGAATGGACATTCTAAAACCACTATTTTTCCATGTACGTATTAGAGACAAAATAAAGATATTAAGCTGTGGCTCTGGCGTAGGCAAACAGCTTTTTGTCTGCTAAAATATGTCTATGCTTTCCGATGAAAGACCAAACTGTCCCAAGTGGTCGAAGCTGAAACTACACTCTTTAATATACTCCTAACCCTGTTATCATGTTGCAAACAGACAGAGACCTGAATATTAATATTAACAATTTTTTATTGATTCAAATCATTCAAATCATATAACATACAAACACAACATAAAATACAGAATCACTTATTCACATTGAACCCCTCCCCCTGAACACCCATCTTCTGATTGGCACCGGCAGCAGGTGGGTGTATCTTTAAGGCCCAACCTATACAATCTAGTGGGAGTCCAATAGAATCGATGCAAAAACTTAAATTGTATCAGACAGACCCTTGCATCTCTAGATGTAGACTTGATGCTTTTTAGAATCCTAGCTAGGGATGCACCAATACCACTTCAGTATCGGAGCCGATACCGATCCAGGTATCAGTTCGGTGCAGCCTTAATCCTAGCCCACACTGCCTCCTCCAATTCTAAAGGAGTCTTTCTCCCATAATCTCTTTGAGAGAAGATGAAGCTCCGTCCCCCAAACTCTGAATTAACAAGGAGTAATTTACTGATGCCTCGTGTCCTTTTCCAAAAGCAGTAATCACCACTTCCAGAGTATCTGCCACTTTAGGGGGTGTATACTACTCCCAAAAATAGTACAGAACAGGTGGCACAGCTGTAAATACATAAAGAACTGAGATCTAGGAATCTTAAAATGTTGAACCAAATTATCTCAATTATCTCAACACTAACATTAACCTTCCCAGTCATAGATATATGTAATGAAGTCCACCTGCTCAGATCACTCGAAAACCTCTTTATTAAAGGGTCAAAATTAACTCTAACTAAATCACACAAATTTGCTGGGAATATAATGCCCAAATTAGAAAAGGAATTAATAATTCTGTGGAGGCAAGGCATAGATCTAGTAGGGTCAGAGATGAATAATAAAATATAATCTATGTCAAGCAAAATCTTGTGAGCCATACCTCCCGCCACCACCCCTGGAAAATCATCTTCCCTTCTTATCGCAGCTGCTAATGGTTCCAGGGAAAGACAGAACAATAATGGGGAAAGAGGGCAACCCTACTGGGTGCCCCTACCCAGAGTAAAATAATCTGAAATTAATCAATTTGTTTGTACCGCTGCTACCGGGTGTCTATAAAGAAACTTAATACATCCAATAAAAGTATTCCCGATCCCATATATTTCCAAAATCTTAAAAAGATAATCCCATTCTGTCATATCAAACACGTTTTCGGCATCAAGTGAGATGGCTGTGACCGAGTCTGATCATTCTCCACTGACCACATCATTTTGATGAAACTCCTAATGTATCAGAAGAGCTGCGGCCCAGATTAAACCCCACCTGATCTATATGTATAAGAGATGTCATCAGTTAGCCAAAATAGTTTGATGTTGAATATTTTAACATCTAGCTGGATCAGGGAAATTGGACGGTAACTCTTACACTCGTTTGGATCTTTGTAATTGGATCTCTTTTAAGAATCAGATCTGATCCGGGCTTAATGAATCTGTTTAAACTTCTAGCAAAAGTGGAGCAAGTTCTGTAGCATAAGATCTAAAAAATTCAGTGGCAAAGCCATCTGGACTTAATTACCTCACCAAGCTCCTCCAAGGTATCTCAGAATCAAGAAAAAATTTTGCTCAGTTGTCAGTTTAGGAAGTTTTAATGGTTCCACAAAGTTTCTAATATATTCATCAGTAGACAAAGATATTGCGCTATAGAGATATAATTGTATTAATTCAAATTAATTTAATTATTATAAATAATAATTAAAAACATTTAAAAACATTAATATCAATGGCCGAGGTAAATATTTCACCACCAGCAGATTTCACTGAGGAAATGGTAGAAAAAGACACACACTCTGTTTTATATATCTAGCCAAAAGCTTCCCTGCTTTGTCCCCCAACACAAAGTATGACTGTCTTGCCCTGAATAGCCCAAACTCCACCTTCTGTGACAAAATATTATTATATCTGTATTTCAATCAGGTCAATTCTCTGAGACCAGTAGACGACATTCGCCACTTCAGCTCTGCCTCAGCACTTTTAATATTCCTTTCCAATTCCACGAGTTCTTGTGCTTTGGATTTTTTGGTGAATGAGGCATGCTGTATGATACAGCCCCTAAGAACAGCCTTAAGTGCCTCCCAAGCCACACCCACAGAGGATACTGAGGACCGGTTGTTCTCCATATAGACTCTGATTTCAGCCTTTAACATTTGTTGGTATTCAGAATTTTGCAAAAGGGATACATTAAAGTGCCAACTATATGATTTCCTTTTCTCTGTATGTGGCAACATGTCTAAACTTACCAGGGCATGATCTGAGACTAAATTGTTTCCAATTGAGCAATAAACAACATATGAAATGTGGGACTTTGATATAAAAAAAAATATATATATATATTCTGGAGTAAATCTTATGGACTGAAGAAAAAAATGTATAGTCCCTACCAGATGGGTTCAAAAGTCTTCAAATATCTGTAAGACCATGATTGTTACACATCCTGTGAAGCGTCACTGTCACTCTAGGGGGCTTACACACTTTTGCTTCACTAAGATGTAGCGTATTTAGGGGTTTCAATGAAAGTTTGCTAACTGGTTAGTTTAGCGGTGTTGTGTTATGCTATTAGCTTAGCTGTACTGTGTTAACAATATGGCGTCGGAAGGTTGCGCATGCTCAGTAAATTGCCCAGGAAGGGTCTCTTTAGGACTTCCTGTGAACTTTCATCACCATAGCAACCGACACTAGTGATTTGTGGTCTTGGTCCACACTAATGAAAACAGTTTCATTGATGCATATGAATGTCAGCGCATTCCACAATGCAAAAATAAACAGTAATCAGTTAAAGTGGCCAGATTCTCACATCAATATATGTTGCGAATTTGGTATGATAAATGTTCACTGCACGGGTTAAAGTGTTGTGTACATTACCATTATTTGTAAGGGAAATCGCAAGTGTGAGCTAGGAATTCAATTAAACTTTCCTATTTCTACATTACTACGTAAGGAAATGTATAAAGGAATCAGTCACATTTGACAACCGTTATAATTTATATAAATGACAAAAAAAATTCTTATTTGTCTGAATAAAATTTAAATCCATTAAAAGAAAAAAAACATTAAAATCATAATACAACGTCTTGTTGTATCAGCTCACAATTTCTACTGTATGGAATTAGCTTAAATAAGAGAATTATGATTAATTCTCTTATTGGAGTAATATTGTTCTCATGTCTTATTGATAATAATATTACACATAGGTATAGTTTTGAAATGAAATCTTTTAGAAACAGGGATGAGATTATTTATCAAAATATACCACAGTTAAAATATCTTTAAAAGGGAAACATGAATAATTAATCATAACTCTTTTTCGATCAGTTAATAGATTTAATTTGAGGTAGCTGAATTAATATTACAGTCAGTTTATCTGTTCATCCAGCGAACACTCAGTATTGATCATCTATCAATTCTCAGAAAGGATATTTTTCTTGGCCATACAAAAATATCTCTTTCTTAGCATGGAGCTGAGATCGAATCGTTAAATTTTACATTTTTTTACAAGCAGACCAGAATCAAATCGCAAGAACACAAAAGTTTATTTAACTAAAATACGAACACATAACTAATCTAAACAAAAACATACACACGAAACACTCATACATGAAAAAGGGGGAAAATGAAAATCTAATTAAACTGGAACAGAATATGGGAAATGAAATTCTGAAAAGTAATCTTGACCATGTGAGAGAACCATTAGTTTCTTAAGAGCACCTATGTTACAAAGGGGTTTTCAGCTTACACTAAAACTACATTCAGTTAGTTACTGGTACGATACTTGCAATTGCCTTGGCTGTTGAGAGAGTGCCCGGATGCAGTCGCAGGAGAAAGGCTTAATGGTTCCTTGAGTCGATGGTTTTGAAGTTGCAACCAATTTCTTCCATGTTGAATAAAGAAATTATGTACTTTGGTGTTCATTGACTCTATGGTAGAAGTTACACAGGCTTGAGGTGTTGAGGCCTGCCTCGTGGTCAGCTAGACCAGGAGTAGAGGAAAGAGATAGGCAGGGCAGTGAGTAAGAGGCAGGACTTGTCTTTTTAACTTCTGCCAGTGGTCCCTCCTCTCGAGTCTGGTTTGACCAATGAGAAAGGAGCAATTTCCAGGCAGGAAATGTTCCTTTGTTTGGAAGGTGACTCGTTTGCATGAGTGGGGTTAGTTTAAGCCCCTTTATGCTCTGAAGTATACAGTACAAAAAACACTTTACAAGACTATACACAATGTCCTGGGTATACACATGTGAATTTATAGAGAGATTGATCTGGCATGCAGCTTACCTCCCTCACTTGGAATGTCACTGATGTCCACTAGTTGCTGGATCTTGTAAAGACAGTGTAAAGGCTTTATAATGATCAGTGGGGGAGCAGACATAACGGAGTCGGCTTGGGCCTACTTGGACCTTTTCTTGTGATAGTCTTGAGACATCTGTTGGCTTATTCATTAAATAATGAATAATTGTGTGTCTGATTGGTCCAGATGCTACATTGATCAAGGACTGAGTCCATAATGTCATGAGGGGTGCTAGCGGCTTGCAACAGACTTTGTCCCTGAATTTCTTCTAAAACAATAATGACTCTTCCTAATTTATCTTTACTCTGTTTGAGACATTTGAATTATAGATGTTTACTTATCAGTGTAATGACTTCCCTGCTCTTACTCGAGCCAGCACTATATAAAAAACATATCTTTCAAATATTTCATCTTCCTGTGGGGAAAAGTAAATTTTTTTGAAGAAACACTATATCATATTTCTTATGCTTAAGAAGTGAAATAACCTTCCTTCTTTTTATAGGGTGCCCCAACCCATTCGCATTCCACATGGAGAGAGACAATCCACTCATATTAACATTTGACATTTTGACATGTAAGAAAAGATTGTGTGTCAAAAACAAGATTATAAAGACCACATTCCAATATTAGTGCAACAGTCAAACCACGAACATTCCCCAGAACCACACATTAACCCCGCACACAATGGCGCCAACTGGTGTCCATCCCTCCAAACTCAAACAGTCCATGTACGCCCACGAGAACCTTCGCGACAACTTTGACACTGGATTGCTCAAGTCCGGTGTTTCTATACAAATTTTGTGAGACAGAATTACACAGCAAAAGATAATCTATTAAACTAACTCTAGCCAATAGGCAAAATAAACACAAAGAGCATGTAGCTTCATCCATAAAACTGTCCTAAAGGTGTATTATTCTACAAAATAAACTCCAGCCGAAAATAAGCACAAAAAGAATGTAGATGATTTTGTCCCAGAAAACACATAGTGTGTAGATTATTTAATTCCAAAGGTGTGTTGCCCTACAAAATAAACTCCAGCCGCTAGGCGGAAACAGCACAAAAAGAACTTGCAGAATCTTCAAACAGTCAAGTGAATGTTCAGTGAGTTGGTCCACCCGGCTGCAATGTGAGCATCACAACACGACCCACTCACTCCATTGACTTTATGAAGGACATCGCTTGCTGTGGGCAAGTGAATGTTTTACGGCCATCCTTAGCATCTTTTCTCAATTTTTTTCCAGGAACATCAGTGCAAAAGCGACATTCCATTGATGTTAAAGTTTCTTGCATTCTTTAATCGATCATGTTTCTCTCTTGTCGAGTTTGCAATGTCTGTGAACAGTAAAATGCTGGGGTTCTTCCAAAGCCTTCCTTTACTCCTCGCCTCACGTAACACAAGATCTTTATCAGATGATCTCAGAACTTTGACCAGAATTGATCGGGCCTGTCTACCTCAGTGGATCTCCAAGCCAGACAACTGTGAGCTCGCTTAATTTCCAGCTTATGGCCTGCTATGTTGAGCAGACTCAGAAAGTGCACCTCAGAAAGATACAGACGTTATTCCGCTGGCTATGGTTTTCTATGTCCTCCAATTTCTCCCAGACATGCTCCAAATCCACCTTTGTCGCTAGCGGATTAGCAGATAATTCCCTTTCCGATGACTCCAGATAATTGATCCGTTTCTCAACATCCCCCACTCTTGTGACCACATCAGTAAATTTTGCCTCCATGGCAGTGATCGATCGACGTATCACAGCAAGATCCTCCAAGTCAACAATGACCTTCGTCAGCATTGCCGACATGTTCAGTGTCTCTCGCCACATTTCCTGAAACTCTCCAAACAAATCGACTCCCAGGTCCGCAGCCTTCTCAGGGGTGTCAGCCTGAGCACTTAAATGTCTTTTAATGTCTACAGAGCCCAAGGATTATTAATTATTTTATATATTGTCCTCTAGAACAGTTATGGAACAGAGTGTATCGAATCTCACTGGTTTATATCATAAAAAGTATTAAAACTAGCAAAGTGAGCTGAACTAGCCGTTCACACTTCAGATTATCACATGGTGTCACGTGATATGATGCGGGACCCTGGCTCGTCGACCATGTCACGGGACCCTGGCTTATCGACCATGTTGCTGGACCATGACGTGGGACCCTGGCTTGGCATCCACCTCCCCCACAGTGAAGTAGGGCAATGTCGATAAATTGAGTCATACTTTTAGGTACTCTGGCCGCCTGGCATCAAGTAGGAAATTGGCTCATTCAGCCAAAAGCGAAAACAGTCCTTGAGTGCAATCTCATTAAAATTGGCCCTGCTGGCCAGAGCACAAAAGTCCTCAACATATTCCTCAATGAAAAGGCATTCCTGACATAGAAGAAGTAACTGAACCACTGGGTTCATCTTGGTTGGTCCAGTATTCTGTAACGTGACTGCCAACAAGGTAAACAAAGAGACAATGATGAAGTGCGATAAACCCAAGTGCAGTGAACCGAAAACATAAACATGAACTAAACTAGACTTGACATAACTTGAATTAACTTGACTTGACTTGACTTCCAAACAATGTTACAACACACAGTACTCAACAATGGACAATGGCAATCATGAGGGCTAAATACTTGGACTTTGGAGAACATATGACAATGATAACCAATGAACACGCACAACTCTAAACAAAATAATGAGACTGCTAACAAGCTAATGAAACAATGAACCAATGGGGACAGGACACAAGAACATGGGAAACACATGACAAGATCACATGACAATGAAACGGGAACTAACATGGCTTGGAACTATTTTACCAAAATTAAAGACATGAACAAAAACGCATGGAAAAAAAAAAATCCATGACATATACACCGACCAGTTTTAAAATACTCAAAAATCAGAGCAATTTCAGCACTGATGCTGAGTACCAATACAGGCTGGAGAGATTGGCCCTTACAAAAAATCATGGTAACTGTAGTTTCCTACAAAATACCATGGTCACCAGTGTTTGGGGTAACACAATAAAAGTAATGTGTGTTATGTAATCAGATTACTTTTTCGAGCAATTAGTAAAGTAACGAGTAAAGATTTTTTAAACTGTAATATCAGTTACTTTTTTAATTATGCTTTTTTTAATAATGTGTAAAATAATGCATTTGTACACATCTACTGTCCCTGTATTTCGAGAAATCATGAGTAAAATTGTGCAAACTTCAGGGAGGAGATGTAGTGCATGATGGGCATTGTAGTTCTATAGAGTGTGAGGCCAGAGACTATTTATCAGAGATGAGTCACTTCTATTTAAATGAATGGGAGTAATTGGAATGCCCAACCAAGAAGCTTCAGCACCCATCAGTCAATGGATGTAGAAAGGAAGTCCCGCCTTGAAGGAACAGAGCCAGTCAACTTTTATATACAGACATCTCCTGTCAATCAACTCGCTAAAGCACATGGGCATTTCATGTTTTAGCATAATATGAGGTCAACATTCGGTTGAGTGAAACGGGATTGATTCATGTGTTAATACAAACTGCATTTAAAAAAATCAGTAAACGCATTTAGGCAGAGTGATTATAAGACTAGTCTTCCACTGGCAACGACATGATACACAGGGTGAAATACTCAATTCACTAACTAGCCGAAATACTCCATGTTAGAGTTCCCTGTAACTGGGAGAATGGGATGAGAAAAGACTCTGGATCAGTGGCTCCGAGCAAAGTTCTACATCGATTGAGTATGCAGATTAAATGTCTTAGTTTCTAAAAATATTCAACATTTTTGATTTATAATAAACAAGTGTAACACAGATCAAATTCGTGGGCAAGGAAGAGGCGAGAAACCGGCTTGACATATAAATAATAGGTTTAATGGAAAACTCAAAAGACAAACACATAAGAGGACGGACATGTCCGTAATTGAGCTCTCTCTCTCGATCGCCGTCTGCGAGTGGCCTTTATCCCTCTTGACGGTTTAATTAGCCTAATACGGGACCGGGCGTGCGTAATCACGCGCCGGTCCCGCCCTCCACCGTGCCACATTCCTCCCCCGTTCTTTCAGGCTGGGGACCCCCGGCCTGACGTACATCCCCTGGGGGGGGGTGCCTCCCGCGCGGTCTGCCGGCAGGTCATCCCCATCAACCTGGAAGAGGGAGGGGGCAAGGGGAGGGAAACAAAAAAAACAATTAAAAATGGGGGGGAGGGTTCCTGCACTGGGCAGTGGGTAGTTTGAAGTTGTGGCGTCTGTCTGCACTGTGGATCAGCTCAATACAAGAGTGCACTGAGATGACTGAAGTGAGAAATATTCTTCTTCCTTGTATAAACTTATTCCTTGAACATGTTAGACTGGCTCCTCACTGAATTTTTATCTCAAGTTGACTCTGACATTGTCGATGGGCACATTATGACATATGATGCAGGTTCAAGTGTTGGACTTTGCTGCTTTAGGTAAGACAGTGGTTATTCTTCGTTATTCATTTTGTCTGCCATGTTGATGAAAAAACATCATGCATATTCATGTTATTGATACTTTATTATAATTATGACGTGAAGAACTACTTTCTAAATATCTGTTTACTATGTTGTTTTGACATGTGTTGTACAGTAGCTAGCATGACCTGTAATGTTGCTTGTGTGCAAGCATGGCTTATTTGTATGGAATACATAGCATAGCAGAAGAGAAAGTAGCTGTGAGAAAAAAGTTACGCAAAAATAACACAAAAGGAACAACTTTCCATAAAAAATTACTTTTTAATTAAGTAGGAGTAATGCAATATTCTAACAAGTTACTTTTAAAGGTAACATTACCCAACACTGATAGTCACTACATCTATTGTAACTGCAGTAATGACAAAATCACAAGAGTGTCGTTGTACTGAATAAAAAAACAATTGCAAGTTTGACATTGCTTTTATACAATAGTTCTACAGTATAAACAAGAAGTCGATGTCAAATAATTGATATTTAAGATACAGTATGGCCAGGTGTATTGTTTATGTTTGCTCTGCCAATGAAAATAGTTCCAAAAAAGGCAAAAACCAGGATCTGATTCCAATATTGATTTATTTTGTTTTTGTTGAAATTGGTGGATAGTGTCAATTTATCATAGTTTTATTTTAGTACATATAACTGTAGGAACTATGGTATTTTGACAGAAATTACAATTGTATTTTTATTTTTGTATCTGTCAATTTATACTTTCCATTGTACATTTGAATTCACCAAGTTTGTGTTAATGTTGTGCAGACAGAACTACAAACAGCAAAACAGCAGTTAGAAAATGGCTGTCACACACACACATACAGTACACACAGTTTGTCTCTGACACTGTTGTACAGTCTGTTTACGGAGGATTAGTGGAATCTCTGGGGACAATATGATGCAAACAAGAGATCAATCTTTTACCTGCTGTGAATGGAAAACCAAGCTGCAAACTTTCTCCACATTATTATAGAATATTACAATTTGAGTGGTAATGACAATAAGGTCATTTTAGATGATCGAAATAATTTAATTTAACCATTTAAGGGGGACTTTTGGTCCAAATTATTGGGTGATATTGTCATTCATATACACTCACCTAAAGGATTATTAGGAACACCATACTAATACTGTGTTTGACCCCCTTTCGCCTTCAGAACTGCCTTAATTCTACGTGGCATTGATTCAACAAGGTGCTGAAAGCATTCTTTAGAAATGTTGGCCCATGTTGATAGGATAGCATCTTGCAGTTGATGGAGATTTGTGGGATGCACATCCAGGGCACGAAGCTCCCGTTCCACCACATCCCAAAGATGCTCTATTGGGTTGAGATCTGGTGACTGTGGGGGCCATTTTAGTTCAGTGAACTCATTGTCATGTTCAAGAAACCAATTTGAAATGATTCGAGCTTTGTGACATGGTGCATTATCCTGCTGGAAGTAGCCATCAGAGGATGGGTACATGGTGGCCATAAAGGGATGGACATGGTCAGAAACAATGCTCAGGTAGGCCGTGGCATTTAAATGATGCCCAATTGGCGCTAAGGGGCCTAAAGTGTGCCAAGAAAACATCCCCCACACCATTACACCACCACCACCAGCCTGCACAGTGGTAACAAGGCATGATGGATCCATGTTCTCATTCTGTTTACGCCAAATTCTGACTCTACCATCTGAATGTCTCAACAGAAATCGAGACTCATCAGACCAGGCAACATTTTTCCAGTCTTCAACTGTCCAATTTTGGTGAGCTCTTGCAAATTGTAGCCTCTTTTTCCTATTTGTAGTGGAGATGAGTGATACCCGGTGGGCTCTTCTGCTGTTGTAGCCCATCCGCCTCAAGGTTGTGCGTGTTGTGGCTTCACAAATGCTTTGCTGCATACCTCGGTTGTAACGAGTGGTTATTTCAGTCAAAGTTGCTCTTCTATCAGCTTGAATCAGTCGGCCCACTCTCCTCTGACCTCTAGCATCAACAAGGCATTTTCGCCCACAGGACTGCCGCATACTGGATGTTTTTCCCTTTTCACACCATTCTTTGTAAACCCTAGAAATGGTTGTGCGTGAAAATCCCAGTAACTGAGCAGATTGTGAAATACTCAGACCGGCTCGTCTGGCACCAACAACCAGGCCATGCTCAAAATTGCTTAAATCACCTTTCTTTCCCATTCTGACATTCAGTTTGGAGTTCAGGAGATTGTCTTGACCAGGACCACACCCCTAAATGCATGTGATTGGTTGATTAGATAATTGCATTAATGAGAAATTGAACAGGTGTTCCTAATGATCCTTTAGGTGAGTGTATAATATGTTTAGAACATCGTGTGGACTTGCTTTTTAAGCTCCTTTGTCTTCAGGATATATAATAATACAGGCCTGTCATTATTTAAGCATGGTGATTAATATTATGTTTAGTACTATGTGTCAGAATTTAGCTTTTTGTGATAACAGCATAGTCTAAACTCCAGGGAATTTGAACAGACTCTAAACATGCTGACTTTTCATCATTTCTAATGGGTTATTGATGCAAAAAAAAACACATAGCTATGTCTTTTCCTGAAGCTTGCTTATGCCTTTAAGCACACACTTTTTCTTGTTTATTCTTTCTCACTCTGTCTTTCACTAACCATCTCTGCCTGTTATCTTCCAACACTTAATCAGATGTTATTTCTCATCCGGAACATAATGTAAGGTCTTGAAATTGAACTGCTGTTTCTCAGAAAGCCTATAGATCAACAGTATAATCACAAGAGCATGTGATAGCATGAAGGGTCATATTGGGTGTTGAATTGATGATAGAAATAATGTTGCATAAGAAGAATGATTTCCAGTTGGGAAATTGCATTGGGCTAGGTCTGCATGGAGACCTGTGAGAATAGAGAGCGGGATTGGCCTTGGGCTGACTGGAGCGCTTGCCTAAATGGATGGAGGTTACCGTGGCAACTGTAGGTTTATAAACAGAAAATAGCTTTTAATGGGAGAAGGGTCGAGAGATGGAGAGAGCGTGTTTACAAAAAGGAAAAGAATGCTTTAGGTTTAATTTGACACTTTCATGAGATTCAAATAACATATTTCAAATTTCTCCAGCAGAGTGACCAATTGTTTAGCATAGGTAAGAAATCTTCCTCCTAAGCCAGTATTGTTTTTCATTAATTGCAGGATCCAAATGTAACTGATTATTTTATGTTAGGTAAACACAAGTAATATGTTGCATGTCATGCTTAATGGGATAGTTCACATAATGCCATTCACTCATGTTGTTCCAAACCATGATTTTCATTCCACAATGTTCTTACTGTTGCCTTAGTCAACATTTACTTTCATTGTTTGAAATCTCTTTAAAGGAATAGTCAGTGGTCAGTACAAGTTATGCTTAATCGACTGCTTTTCTGACATAATGTTGATTACCACAAAAAATCATAATTAAGACACATCACTTTTTTGTTTAACAAAAATAGGGAAAATTATAGTTACATCGAGGCACTTACAATGAAAGTGCATGGGTCCAGTCCATAAACTTTAAACGACTAAAAACAAAATGTTTTTCATTTCAGATCATTCTGAGCAAAAACTATTTTTTCATTCCGGTTCAGAAGTTCCACAGTCTCCTTATCAATTTGTAAATGGTTAGAACAAAATAAAAGAGACTCAGAGGGCGGAGCCATGGAAGGAGGTGCCATGGGAGGCTAGAGGCTAGGAGACCAGGATGACTGGGAAATGACCTCAGTGGTCATGAACTTGAACAGAGTCTCGGGAGCGACCTCTGTAGTCGTGAACCTGGGCAGAGTCTCGGGAGCGACCTCTGTAGTCGTGAACCTGGGCAGAGTCTCGGGAACGACCTCTGTGGTCGTGAACACTGGCTGAGACTTGGAAACAACCTCTGTGGTCTTGAACATAGGCTGAGAATTCAAATTACAGTATTCTGCGCTAAAGGGTGAGTGAAATACCAATTGCAGTGTTGCCAGATCTCGCAAGAGAAACAAGCAACCTGGTCTGGAAAAACAAGCCCAAAATAAGCTGAAATAAAAGCAATAAATGTTTTCTGTGTGGTGGATTTATCAGCATAGAAATTATAAGCGTACAGTTAATTAACAGTTATGGATAATTTTATTCACAGATCTGCATCTCAGTCAAAACCCAACTGCATCAAATATGTATTAATGCATCATATCTAACTAGGAATGCGCCAATCGATTGTCCACCGATTGGTGTCGGCCAATATTCGCGTCCTGTGACTTGATCAGTGATCGTAACATGGATGATCGCATAAACCGATTGCTAATTTTGCAAAAGACAGCGCTCCATTAAGACGCTGACTACCACACTTGGAGTCGCGAGTTCGAATCCAGGGTGTGCTGAGTGACTCCAGCCAGGTCTTCTAAGCAAGCAAATTGGCCCGGATGCTAGGGTGGGTAGAGTCACATGGGGTAAACTCCTCGTGGTCACTATAATGTGGTTCTCGTCTTGGTGGGACACATGGTGAGTTGTGTGTGTACACCACAGAAAATAGATTGAAGCCTTCACGTGAGCTATGTCGCCGTGGTAACGCTCAACAAGCCACGTGATAAGATGCGCAGATTAATGGTCTCAGACGTAGAGGCAATTTAGATTTGTCCTTCACCACCCAGATTGAGGCGAGTCACTACACCACCATGAGGACTTGGGAATTTGGCATTCTAAATTGGGGAGAAAAGTGGAGAAAAAAAAAAAAAAAGACTTCAGCAGTGCTGTCATGGCATAACGGAGTGTGGAGAATACTGTCATAGTGATATAAGACAACAAACTTGATTCAACAGTTAAGAATGATGCAGTGGGAGAGGCATGGCAAATATGAAAAGTTTTTGTACTGTTAATGTGGTGTTTCAAAGCAAGTAATATTTCCGTTTCAAATGTTTGATCGTATAACATAACATCAAGTTGAAAAAAAACACATTATGATTCCGGCTCCAGTCATGGTCACACACAGTCATTGTGGCTCAAATTGGTAGATTCAGCTGCCAGAAGAGCAGTGCCAAAACACATCTGATGTAATGTATTCTTCTGCAAATTGGTTGCAACTAAGTTTTAACCACAGATGTCGCACAGAGAGCACAGAGTTACTTAATATAGAGAACGCTTTTTTAATACACCTTTTAAACTATTCAACTTTTGGCAGCAATAACTAGGCAAAGATATATTACAGGGAAGAGGAAAATTCAATGAATTGTGACAGTGTACAGAAAACTTGCATATAGCCAGTAATGACAGTGATCCTGATAAAAGGTGAAATGATCGTTATCCGGATTGCTATTGGACGATCAGGTGGCAAGAACATCGGTGATCAGTATCCGGGGTAAAAATCCTGATCAGAGCATCTAACATACAGTATAAGTGAAGACTTGGAAACAACTGAGAAATGCACTTTTTACCTCTAATAGTGTTTTCCATGTGTCTGGATTAACCGTGCATGTAAATGTAGTAATTATACATAATTGTTAAAAAGGTCTTTGTAAAGGGATTAATGGAAAGGAGGAGGCAAGAACCGGCTTGACAGTATAAATAATAGTTTAATGAAGAAATTAAACAAAAAGACAAACACATTAAGGTGTCGGTCAGCTACCCGTAAATCTCTCTCTCTGTCCCACTGCAGTCTCCAGTCGGCCTTTATCCCTCTCTGAGGCTTGATTAGCCTGATTAGGGGCCGGGTGTGTAGCATCATGACCTGGCCCCGCGCTCCACCCTGTCACAGTCTTCATTCCCAGAAAGAGACATTCGGGCAATTAGGCAAAGAAATGTGTGATGGCAATTGACATCATGTCAAAAAGGCTGTTGATTTGAGTTTCAGGTGTATTGTGTTGTATTACCTGAGAAATTCCTTTTAACTTTAACATTCTTGCATTGTGATTTACACCATTTTATTTTGCAGTTCCTAAAAAAAAGTTACCAGCCAACTGGCCAGTTACTTAGTTACTCACCAAGACCAATTTGAACACCATTTGGTGCTTGGCAAGTGTTCATTTTGGACCCTGATTTTATGTACATGTGTATTTCAGATCTATCGGCGCTGCTGGCTTGTGTTTAAGAAGTCATCCAGTAAAGGGCCACGCCGTTTGGAGAAATACCCTGATGAGAAGTCTGCCTACATCAGAGCTTGTCCTAAGGTACACTTCCCAATGCAACATTTCTATTGTAAGCCATGAAAATGTCTTAAGAAAAATTCATTATACAAGTGTCACTTATGCTAACAGCCATTTGGAGCACATTCTTATTGCTCGAACTGGAGAAAGAAATTACTAAAGAAAAGCAGTGTGTATGGGAGGATATGAGTCAAATCAATTCTAAAAGTTGAGGTGTGTAATTTTATTAATGTAAAAACTGATAAAAAAAAAAATAGCAGTGTTTAAATTGATAAAAGATCCCGTGTCCTTCCAAGTTGACTTTGTGTTTTGTCTTAGCTATAAGCTTTGCATAAATTTATTTCATTTAAACCAACTGATATCAGTTCAGGACACTCTGGGCTGTCAGTAAAGGGTTAAACTTTTGACTCTCCAAGTCATGTGACTATAAAAACATGGCGTGGATGTCAGTGAAGTTTGTCTTTTGGAAGAAATGGCAACAAAACTGATAAGAACCCTGATTAAGTTTTAACATTGAAACCTGTTTGAATCAAACGATTATTAGTCTCTAGTTTCATCCAATATGCCATTGTAAACATTTAAGTGGTTTAACATGAAACAGCATGCTGTTAACACAATGACCAGTATACTGGACTAGAGCCCTATTTTTCCATTAGAAATCCTACATTTATTGTGCATTTTCACATTGAGAATCAATGGATGCATTCAAAAGATGAAACATTTTGCTTTCAGAGGCTTCATATGAAGTTAGGATGAAAATAAGGTGCATTTGTTCTGAGACCAGTGCAGACAGACAGCACACTGGAGGTTAAGTCATTCACTAAAAATAGGGATCAATGGAGCATACTATAGCTTTCCTATGCAGCTAAGTGCATTCACTCCTAAAATCTAACCAAATGTTCAGTTTCAGGCAGCAGATGATGTTTGGACCACTCAACATGGTTTACAGACATGCGACAATGATAATAAGTACATAAATTCAGAATTTATAATGTATAATTTTATTTTAAAATGCTTGACAGTGATTGGATGATGCTGGCCAATACTTCGAGTCAGAATTGTGCTAATATCTAAATGGTAAAATACTTCAGCACTGGCTATCACTTGTTTGATTGACAGTGCAAAGAGAGAATATTGAGATTTTGTTGCCAAAGTAGAAAAAAACATTGTTACATAAGTCAAATCAAGTTGATATACAAATTATTTGTATAGTTTTTTAATGTGTGCTTTTCCCAATACACATTGTTCCAAAGCAGCTTTACAGAAAATCAGCTGTAGGGTCTGTAAAGTCTCAAAAACATGAATAACCAACACACCGGGGAACCTAAATAATTTGATTAAAAAAATCTGTGTTTATTTCTGTATTATTGAAAATCCCCATATGAGGACATATTTTTTTAGGAAAAGTTTTATTTTTTTATTTATTTATTGCATGTTTATTAGGAGCCAACCATTTACAGATCAAAAAGGGAATTGGCTAATGCACACAGCAGTCACGCTTGGGTCTCAGGAAGATGTTTAAGCCATTTGAAGGTTGATTTCACCTCAAATGTAACACTGTTTGAGCGGCCTGTCCAGCCCAGAGCAAAACATTGATAATTGATTGGTGTGAGATTGGGGCGGGGCTATCTGTTTATACAACCAATGACAGACATGTTGAAATTTTCTGGAATCTGTTTGAAAACAGTGATTATTTTTTCAGTACTGTTTGTTGACACTGGTGGAGCAGAACTTACATAATGCAGCATTAAAGTAATTTTCCACCCTTATGTTCTGTTTGGAGTCAATATCTGACCCTTTTTAATAGCAAAAAGAAAATGCATGCAACGTTTTTTATCCTGATATTTCATGGCTTTTCCTAATTACATAAGATCTTTTCAGAAATGTGATTTTGACTTATTTGTGATGTTTCTGATGTCTTCTATGACACATCTACACATAAGTGATATTTGGGGTTACATTGACCCTAGTAATGAAAATTACTGAGGGCAATGGATTTTCACATGCATTGACTCTCTGTTTGGTACTGAAGGTGCAATTTTTCAATACAAGAATGTCCACACACTCGTGCAACCTTCCCGCACCAACCTCACACATGCACATGGACAATATTTTTGTATTGCCACATCTGCCACATATAGCAGTCAACTAAAGTCTTCCCATTGGGCCCAGGTCATTTTCTTCAGCATCCTTGATTTTAGTGCATGCAATGCTTTTGTAATATGGTGTGGCATCAACAATGAGTTGTGTGGTAACAAAAGGAACCAAAGGAGAATATTCTTATGACTTGGTGAGGCCTCACATAGCTAGGAAAGAGTGCCTTCCCATGTTACTTCATGCAGCAATCATTGTGAGGGAAATTTAAAGTCAGCCTGAAGCGATCACTGCAAACAAAGGAGATATAGTACATATCCATGTCCCAGTATACTGTGTATATATAGAACATACCAATATTTGTTAATGATTTAAGTATTTCTATTATTTTTTAGTTTAATATACTCAAAATCAATGTAAAACATATTTAATAGGTAAAAACTACTTTATTTCATAATTAAAATTATGAATCATTATTGGGGTCATTGTGATCCCAAAGTTACAATGAGGAAGTGAAGCCGATCTCAACAGAACAGAAAGGTTAATACAAGTAAAGCTCAATCAACAGCATTTGAAAGCCCAAATCTGGCATTTACTATGAAAGTGATAGGGGCCAATCCGTAAAGGTTAAAATACTCACTGTTTCAGAAGTATATCCACAAGACAAAAACAATTTACTTGTTAAAATGATTTTAGTGTGAAAAAAAACACTTCCTAGCCTTTTCTCTGTAAAGTTATATCCAATTTCACAACTCCGTTGCCATGGCAACATAACGCTGTGAACCCTAAAACAACCATTAAAAATTTAAATTTAAACAACTTTACTGCTCAAATAATACACAGGTTTTAACAGAATTATTAAAGTATAAGTGCTTTATAAAATTTTAAGCTTCAGATTTCTACCCTCCAAAAATTGTTGCCATTCTCTGCCATTTTAAGTGCCTCACTGTAACCTCAATTTTTGTCTGTAGTACAGGTCTCTGTTAACTTGTTGGCTTGTAATATCCACACAGGTGACAGAAATAAGTAATGTGAAGAATGTGACAAGATTGCCTCGTGACACCAAGCGGCAAGCCGTGGCCATCGTCTTTACAGATGACACTTCTCGAACCTTCACCTGTGAATCAGGTATATCATACTATACCAATATATTATAATACAATGATATATATATATCTAGATATGTATATATATATATATATATATATACAATGAGGAAAATAAGTATTTGAACACCCTGCTATTTTGCAAGTTCTCCCACTTGGAAATCATGGAGGGGTCTGAAATTGTCATCGTAGGTGCATGTCCACTGTGAGAGACATAATCTAAAAAAAAAAATCCAGAAATCACAATGTATGATTTTTTTAACTATTTATTTGTATGATACAGCTGCAAATAAGTATTTGAACACCTGTCTATCAGCTAGAATTCTGACCCTCAAAGACCTGTTAGTCTGCCTTTAAAATGTCCACCTCCACTCCATTTATTATCCTAAATTAGATGCACCTGTTTGAGGTTGTTAGCTGCATAAAGACACCTGTCCACCCCATACAATCAGTAAGAATCCAACTACTAACATGGCCAAGACCAAAGAGCTGTCCAAAGACACTAGAGACAAAATTGTACACCTCCACAAGGCTGGAAAAGGGCTACGGGGAAATTGCCAAGCAGCTTGGTGAAAAAAGGTCCACTGTTGGAGCAATCATTAGAAAATGGAAGAAGCTAAACATGACTGTCAATCTCCCTCGGACTGGGGCTCCATGCAAGATCTCACCTCGTGGGGTCTCAATGATCCTAAGAAAGGTGAGAAATCAGCCCAGAACTACACGGGAGGAGCTGGTCAATGACCTGAAAAGAGCTGGGACCACCGTTTCCAAGGTTACTGTTGGTAATACACTAAGACGTCATGGTTTGAAATCATGCATGGCATGGAAGGTTCCCCTGCTTAAACCAGCACATGTCAAGGCCCGTCTTAAGTTTGCCAATGACCATTTGGATGATCCAGAGGAGTCATGGGAGAAAGTCATGTGGTCAGATGAGACCAAAATAGAACTTTTTGGTCATAATTCCACTAACCGTGTTTGGAGGAAGAAGAATGATGAGTACCATCCCAAGAACACCATCCCTACTGTGAAGCATGGGGGGTGGTAGCATCATGCTTTGGGGGTGTTTTTCTGCACATGGGACAGGGCGACTGCACTGTATTAAGGAGAGGATGACCGGGGCCATGTATTGCGAGATTTTGGGGAACAACCTCCTTCCCTCAGTTAGAGCATTGAAGATGGGTCGAGGCTGGGTCTTCCAACATGACAATGACCCGAAGCACACAGCCAGGATAACCAAGGAGTGGCTCTGTAAGAAGCATATCAAGGTTCTGGCGTGGCCTAGCCAGTCTCCAGACCTAAACCCAATAGAGAATCTTTGGAGGGAGCTCAAACTCTGTGTTTCTCAGCGACAGCCCAGAAACCTGACTGATCTAGAGAAGATCTGTGTGGAGGAGTGGGCCAAAATCCCTCCTGCAGTGTGTGCAAACCTGGTGAAAAACTACAGGAAACGTTTGACCTCTGTAATTGCAAACAAAGGCTACTGTACCAAATATTAACATTGATTTTCTCAGGTGTTCAAATACTTATTTGCAGCTGTATCATACAAATAAATAGTTAAAAAATCATACATTGTGATTTCTGGATTTTTTTTTTTTAGATTATGTCTCTCACAGTGGACATGCACCTATGATGACAATTTCAGACCCCTCCATGATTTCTAAGTGGGAGAACTTGCAAAATAGCAGGGTGTTCAAATACTTATTTTCCTCACTGTATATATATATATATATATATATATATATATATATATACACTAAATATATATTTAGCAGTTGATGACAACACCTAACTTTAAAAACATCTTGTTCTTGATTTAAGCATTTCAATCTAAACAGTTTTACTCACTTGGAACTTCTGAACTGATGATGTGTTACCATCAGGTACACTGAAGAATCGCAACTACAAATGTAGTGGTTTGTGACCCAGAAATGAGTTGCATGTCTGTTCAGATAGTATTGTTGACAGCAGGGGAAAAAAAAACAACACTAAAGGCAAATATTGAGATGCAATTAACCATGCAAGATTGCATAGTTAGAATAGCTAAATTAATTGGCTTAGCAACATAAAAAAACAAAAAAAAAACAGAAGAAAACACTTCATCAAAGGACCTGTGTCCAATAATATTCCATGATAGGTTGGCTCAGAACTGTCTATCAAATCTGTCTATGGTGAAATCTGCCACCTGGAAAATGCTTGTCAAATTTGGCAGATCAGACTACATGGACAGGTTACGTGACACATCTTCATCTTCAAAAAACATGGATAAAGCAATGCAAAGTAAAAGAATATACAACCCAGACTACATTTAAATATGTGTTAATTTGCAAGCAGGATGAACATTGTTTGTGCCGACTACATTTAAATGTATGTTAAATGAAACCAATTTACATATTGCTAGGCCTATGCAGTTCATTGTAATATTAATACATTTCAGTGTTTGACTCTACTGAATCAAATACTGTTTGTACATGAAATTACTTTGTTACTGTCACATCTGAATCCTGAAGCAAAAACAGTTGAGAACCACTGTCTTATTGTAGGCTTCATTCATTGAATGAACATATTCATTAATTGACATCATTGAAATCTTCTTCTTTTCATACCAGAGCTGGAGGCTGAAGAGTGGTTTAAGACCTTATCCATTGAGTGCCTGGGGATGCGTCTGAATGACATCAGTCTTGGAGAACCTGACCTTCTGGCCGCTGGAGTTCAGTGTGAACACACTGGTGAGAGTCTGAAGTCATTTGTACTAATACATTCTTATGAGCTGCATTCCTCATTAAGACAAAATGGCCCTTTGCCTCATGGTAGCTCTTACTTTAATCTAGTGATCTTTCTGTTTATCATGTACCTGTATCTGTATCCCTGGCACCAGTTCTCCACTATATTCTTTCACTGGGTTTTCTTATAGAGCGCTTCAACGTGTTCCTGCTGCCCTGTCCTAATCTTGACATCTATGGCGAGTGTATGATGCAGATCACACATGAAAACATCTACCTGTGGGACATTCACAACCCTCGCACCAAGCTAGTAACCTGGCCACTTTGCTCACTGCGACGCTACGGACGGGATGCTACACGTTTCACCTTTGAGGCTGGCAGGTAAAACGTGTGGAAGATATGAAATTCATAGCCAATTGTGAAACAAGAACTTGAGAAGTTCTCTCTGTGGGCAGGTTGAATACATGATTTGGCCCACCTTATGTAGACTGAAGGAAAGGTGAAAGCCATTGAACTGGACCTTGTAAAGGGAATTATTGAGTAGATTTAAAGGAATTCGGTGGCAGATTAGGTGCTGTTGTTTCTCTCATTGCTCTGATCAAATAGTATAAGATCACCAGCGGGGTGACGATTTTTGAGGAGAAAGATGATAATTTATATATATATATATATATACACTACCGTTCAAAAGTTTGGGGTCACTTGTCTGAAATGTTTCTCATGATCTTAAAAATCTTTTGATCTGAAGGTGTATGCTTAAAAGTTTGAAATTAACTTTGTAGACAAAATATTATTCTGCCAAAACATATACATTTATTTAATTACAAATCTAAAATTTCCTAAAAAAAAAAAAAGTTTTTGAAATGGATGACTTGGATCAAAATATGAAGAAAAGAAGCCAATAAGTGCCCAACATAGATGGGAACTCCTTCAATACTGTTTAAAAAGCATCCCGGGGTGATTCCTCAAGAAGTTGGTTGAGAAAATGTCACGAGTACATGTCTGCAAAATCTAGGCAAAGGGTGACTACTTTGAAGATGCTAAAATATTACATAGTTTTGGATTTATTTTGGATTTTTTGGTCACAAAATAATTCCCATATTTCCATTTCTATTATTCCATAGTTTTGCTGACTACTATTATTCTAAAATGTGAAATAAATAAATAAATAAAGAATGAGTAAGTGACCCCAAACTTTTGAACGGTAGTGTATATATATATATATATATATATATATATATATATATATTTACAGAGAGAGAGAGAGAGAGAGAGAGAGAGAGAGAGAGAGAGAGAGAGAAGATCAGTGGTATAACATTGCCCCCTAGTGGTTGTGTTAATGTGTCACACAATGCTGGTGTGTTTGTGAGTGGGTTCTTTCGTAGCAATACATCAGCTCAGAATGATAAAAGCTATGTTTTGTTTGTTTAATTGTACATTGCTCTTTTGTTAAATACATGTGTTTGTTGTCGTGTTAGGATGTGTGACAGTGGGGAGGGCTTATATACTTTCCAGACACGGGAAGGAGAACAGATCTACCAAAGGGTTCACTCTTCTACACTAGCTATAGCTGAGCAGCATAAGAGAGTCCTCATGGAAATGGAAAAAAACAGCAAGGTAACAAAAACATAGTCATATGCACACAACGCATTTACACAAATAGATGCATGCACTCATAAAGTTTCTGTATGAGTTTTTTAAAATAAGGTTGCAGAGATTCTTGATTATACTTTGATCCTGCTCCGATAATGCATATTAACTCTTTTCATTCCTGTCATACAACTTTAAAAAATAAGAGCCTGTGTCAGTGTTCACTTCTTCAGCTTCTTACGTCTTTCTTCAGCTCTTATCTAAGGGTTCAGAGGTGATGTCCTACCCCTGCACCCCCACAGCAATCTTACCACGAAGTGCTTTCTGGCACCACATCACTGGAACACAGTCTGGGGTGGACTCTGCCAATGGTGAGACAGATACAGGAAATCTGAAACTCTTTACTTTATTACTATGTGCTACTTTGATTTAGCAATAGACTGATATATCAGCCAAACTTATAAACCAGCTGATATTATATAGTCAAAAACCATGCCCACTTGGTCAATATCAGAAAGCGAAAACTCTCCAGTGTCAGTTTCGAAGTCTAACAGCCGTCAATGGATAATGCAATGTATTTTTTCAGAATAAACATAAATCTCCATAACATTTCAATTTAAAGTTCCCCTCTGTTTCATTTCAGCATGAGTGTACATCTCACTTGCTATCAGGGCTAGTTGTCACACTTTTTATGGCAGTGAAGATTTCTCAGTGTAATTGAATTTTTTAAAGTCAATTTCTGCATCGCCACATACCTTAAAGACTTGGCTACACCATTTGTTTTTTTGTTTATGCCTAGTATACAGTCTATTGAAAAAAAGATGTTCACTGATTGTTGTCACTATATTTGGTAAGTTGTCTCAATGGAACCTTCCTTTAGACCAGTGGTGTAAGTTTCATGTAACCATTGGGGAGACACATACCCCGTCACCCCACCACCACCAAAACAATATTTACACCTCTTTTTAAATCAGTAAAATGCATTGGAAAATATATTTTTACTCAATCCTAGTATCGGCCATTGAACAAGCCATAATGGTCAACCACTAATTTCGAACTTCCCTTAAACACCTTCTCTCATTTTCACCCAGGTGACATATATGGTGATAGTCAGTTGGGAGCAGACACTGACCTCTTCTCTAAACGCCTTCCTCCTGAACGACACTCAACTCTTCCTGCGGGCCATGCCTGTTCCCAGCCCCCAACACATTACCCCACTTACCCCACCGAGTGAGCAACTTAGCAGAGAAACTCTCCTGTTTTTTACCTCTAGAACTCCCTCCACACTGCCTTCTGCCCTAAGTTTTTCCATCAGCTCTTCTTCACCAAGGGTCAGGGTCCAGATCCATACTGCCTGAGCCTGCCAGTGACACTGAGGGCACTTACTGTGGAAAGAGGAAATGCACTGTGAAGGCTGCAGTGCTTAGATTGGAGCAGGGCCCACAGACCCTCAAAGCAGGCATGAGAGAGAAGTAAAAATGCTAATTTGTTTGTTGGAACTTACTCAGTTGCCTTCCAAGTGCAATATGGACACTCTTGCTGAGTTTTTATGGGAGTAGACTGTAGGTTCTTAATGCTTATCAGTAGTATCTCGAATTCTAACTCTAAATGCACGCTTTTCGACCCTATGCATGTCCCCTGAGGTTAGCAGCTTAGCGATGGAGGAATTTCCTAGACACCTACGTAAAGAAGACCCATTGGTGTGGTCTGCATGCAAGAGATTCTTAGAAACCATGCAGATCCAGTAGAGAGGCCTCCAACTCAACCGATTTCCAACTCTTTCAGCTTGAACGCTTCTGCTGTTCAATATGAACATTCCAGAAACTTATCTTGATTCAAGCTTTAATCATAACTTGATTGGCATGTCTGTAAGACTTTCCCAAGCCCAGAAGACTCGAGTACTTTTGTGATTTCTAAAATTGGCATTTCGTACATGTCTATTTTTTCCTCCTTTTCCCTTTATTTAAAATGGCTTAAATGGACAGTTATAATGCACAAAACTATCTCTCCAGGCTAAGTCTCAGTTATTTATTAAGATTTGGATGAATGTGAAAGTTAAACGCTTTCACTTCTAGATTCATCCATGTGATCTATATGGTTGTTGTTAACCTTTTCACAGAGACCGACCAACCGTTTTTTCTGGAAGATATCATAAGGGTCAGGCATGCACAGCATTAATGCAAAGGGAAACAAAATATATGAATATACACAGTTGAGGTGCAAGGTGACATCTCTGTTTTATGAACTATTTATTTATTTATTGAGGTTTACCAACAAAGCACAAGACAAATTGCAGTGAATAATGGTAGATTTTCTTTTAGCAGCTCAGCAATCCTGCATTCTGTAAAGGATAAAAATTGGCACTGTAAATGTGGAGAGGAATATCTTCAATAAGATGGGAGGCCTCACACAAGAAATGTCTTTTGCTTTCTTGCTTACTTCCAAAGGCAGTAATTCCCATTAAACATTGTGTATCACCAAGGTTTACTATTGTGATTTTTATTTAGCAGATATCTGTATTATCTGGCTGTACTATTTTCAAGATTCTCAGCTTCACTGTTTTGTCACACTGTAGTTATCAAATCAAAACACCCCAGTATGCTGGAGCCACGGCTTACCAGTTAGCCCACCTGCTCCAACACAATGAATCAGGTTGCTCATTCGGGCAGTGCGGGTCTGAGTCTGACTCGCATTATGTTCTTCATGTTCTCTCTGTCTTTTTCTGTTCTCTCTTCACAATCCGTATCAATAAATATATCAATAATGCAGAAAATATACAAGACACCTCAGTATGCAGCTCAAAACAGCCCATGTGCAGTCTCTGTGTATGACTCGGTTGAACTTATTTTCTGGCACAGAATTCACTTGGTTGTGTTGTCAGATTGTGCTACAGTCCTGGAAGTGTGATGGCCCCCTATTGCTTTAAATATTCACACGCCCAGAGGAGGAACATTATTTTGCAAATGCTATATAGTCATTCAGCACTGAAATGTACTAACTCATATACACCGATCAGCCACAGCATTAAAACCACCTGCCTAATATTGTGTAGGTCCCCCTCGTTCCGCCAAAACAGTGTCAACCCACATCTCAGAATAGCATTCGGAGATTACATTCTTCTCACCACAATTGCACAGTGTGGTTATCCAAGTTACTCTAGGTGTTGTCAGTTTGAACCAGTCTGGCCATTCTCTGTATTCTCTGTCAAGTATTTCCATCCACAGAACTGCTGCTCACTGGATGTTTTTTGGTTTTGTCACCATTCGGAGTAAATTCTAGAGACCGTTTTGTGTGAAAGTCCCAGGAGAACATCAGTTACAGAAATACTCAAACCAGCCCATTTGGCACCAACAATCATACCATGGTCCAAATCACTGAATTCATATTTTTCCCCATTTTGATGTTTGATGTGAACATTAACTGAAGCTCCTGACCCATATCTGTATGATTTTATGCACTGCACTGCTGCCACATGATTGGCTGATTAGATAATCACATGGATGATTGTTGGTGCCAGATGGGCTTGTTTGAGCATTTCTGTAACTGATGATCTCCTGGGACTTTCACACACAACAGTCTCTAGAATTTACTCAGAATGGTGCCAAAACCAAAAAACATAAAGTGAGCGGCAGTTCTGTGGACAGAAATGCCTTGTTGATGAGAGAGATCAACAGAGAATGACCAGACTGGTTTGAACTGACAAAGTCTACAGTAACTCAGATAACCAAACTGTACAATTGTGTTGAGAAGAATATCATCCCAGAATGCTAATTATGAGATGTGGGTTTGCGCTGTTTTGTCAGCATGAGGGGGATCTACACAATATTTGGCAGGTGGTTTTAATGTTGTGGCTGATCGGTGTATATACAACAAAGAAGGGCTACGTGGAGGAAAGTAGTGATATTTATTATTTTTACTGTCATTTGATTGTATTGCATTTATGTCAGCATTTTAGCTTATACTTGATAAGCTATCCGTTTTATTTTGTACAACAAAGTGTGAAGCATGGGAATTTTTCAGGATTTTGCATTTAGAAAACAGAAAGGCCTTTTTCCCTAGTGCACTTGCACAGAGCCGACATTAATTCTTTGTCGCTCTATAATGTAGCAAATATCTTCCCACTGTAATGATTATTGAGATAATTGTTGTGATGTAGCTCATGCAGAGAAGATTTTAAAAGGTCTCTGTTTTGCAGTCTGCATAATATTTTTGATCTCACCAACTATTTCACTGTTATCCATAAAGACAATGATTAAATGTATATAGTCCTACTACACAGACTTATAAACACCAATAGTACATTTTTCAGATGATTTCTAAGATGTTTTCACTTATATTTATTTTTTTCTTTACAGAAGACATAATTAGAGCTCATCAGGTTAATATAATCACCTAAAAATGGATTATATATTTGTATATAAGCAGCCAGCAGGTCCCTGGAGAGATTCTGGTTTTTAAAGTTCACTGGCATAGGTTATTCAAACAGAAATTCATGTTGCACAATACGTGTCTATTTTCATGTCTGTTACTTTGCAATACAGCAGCACTACTAGGAAGGAAATGCTGACATACTGTGTGTACTATGACCTTTTTAAAGAAGTTATGCCATAAGGACTTGACTAATAAAGACTGTGAAGGCAGAATATTCAGAAAATAATGAGTAGAAAAGTGTTGAAATCCACATTAATTGCATTTGTCAGAGATGACCTGTAAAGGAGGAGAGTGATCAGTATGATGCGTTGGAGGCTCTGTCAGTTCTTCAGCAGTTCAGATTCACCTCTGAGCATGCTATCATGATTAGGAACCCTTTGCATGAGTTTTAATTGATACGTGATTAGTTCTGTAATATTTGTGGTAAAGCATTTTAAAATTTCTTTTTTTTTTTTAATAAAGAAAAAGGTTTTTATACAATGGTCATTTATTTGGCTGGGTTTACAGGTTCAAGTATAATCTCTCTTGCAATTGTATTTGAAATGGTGAACATGGCAGTTGAGACAAATGGAATATTGATATGATGATGTCGTTTGAATGTTATAACCAATGTTTTCTATGCTAATTGAATTAATTGCACAGAAAGTACCAAGCAAAGCAGCTAATTTATTTAATGTTAACCACTTTACGGACCACTCTCCATATTATTTAATTCATTTTTGTAATCCAGCATAATCTTAATTGAATTTCAGGAAATTTTTGCCCAATATTACTCAGATTACATGATCATTATATTGAGAAAAATGCTGGACCTCCTGTTGCTGTGGCTCCGCCCCTGATCCTCCAGCGGCTCCACCTCCTGGACTTCATGTTGCCATGTCTCTGCCCCTCAGCCTCCAGAGGTTCTGCCCCCTAGACCTCCTGTTGCCTTGGCTATGCCCCCTGAGCCCCACGCTGCCTTGGCACCACTCCCTGAATCTCCAACCTCCAGCGGCTCTGCCCCTGAGTCTCCATCTCCAGTGGCTCTGCCTGGTCTCGTTGTCCACCATGGTCTCCGGGCTCTCCGCTGACTCCGCCCTGGTTTTCTGGTCTGCCCTGTTCTCCGGACCCTCTGCAGACTCCGCCCTGGTGTCCTGGTCCTCCCTGGTCTCTGGGCCCTCCACCAGCTCTGCCCTGGTCTCCTTGTCTGCCCTGATCTCCGGACCATCTGCCAGCTCTTTCCTGGTCTCCATACCCGGCAAAAATTATTTGATGCAATGGTTGTTAATTATTTTTTATTATATTTCACTTAATTATGCTTTAGTTCTTGCACACACAGTTTTCTCTTGGCACACCCAAAGTCTTGTTTCTGGCTGCACCACTGTGCTGTCTTCTGTTGCTAGTACTACGTTGTCTTGTTACTATCTTGTTACTTTTGCTCACTCAAAGTTATATTACTAATAATCTCTCTCCATGGTGAAGAACCACAGAGTGCAACCACAGAAGATATAAAGGTTATGGAAACAATGCATCAGAGAGGGGGGGAACATTTTTTCAGGTCCCAGGAGCTGAATTGTAAATTCGTATTATAGGCCTACCTTATGTGAGATTCACTGAAGCAAATTATCACTTGGTGTCTGAGAAAGATAAATAGCACACCTGAGAACATTTTTAAAATGAATGATTTTCTTGTATCTTAAGAATTACCAAAGAGTTTTTAAGTGACCACTGTAAGAAAAACAAGCTTTACCTGACACCACGGTTGAATGACACAATTTATCTTCACATAGCTCATGCAGAAAAGGCAATCTAAGTGTTGCAGCTTTGTGTTATTGCAATTTTCTTTTAGACTCTTTAGACAAAGTTATACACGTTATTCTGGATTTTAGTTTTTTTTTTTTTTTGAGGGTTTGGAAGAAAATACTGGCCTGCTCAGCCTGTGGCTAATGTAATGGCATTCAGAAGATTGAGAATCTGGAGTATCTAACAGAGCTTCACTGCCTGTTCCTCCATCATAACCTCATTCATACACTGGAAAACCTGGAGCCACTCGGTAAGCTTTGCACACTCAATGTCTCCCACAATTATATCGTGGTCATTGAGAACATATGTGAGTACTTGCACACACAACACAAATTCTGTGGCAATATAAAATGTATTGTAAACACATTTTGTTAAGTGTTTAAACATCTGAGTAACTTGTTTTCTTCAACCATCTGCTATTTTTAAAGCATGCTTGAGTGAGCTCTCCACAATGCAGATCTCCCATAGTGCTCTGGAGAATGTTTGTGAGATGAGGAGCTGTCATGCTGTTCCTCCATCTGTGTTCTTAACCTGTCACACAACCGCATCAGAGATCCAGCTCTCATCAGCATTCTAGAGACGAAGCCTGACATGGTACAAAAAGTGGGTCTCATTCACTAACCGTGTAAAACCTGTGTGGGATTGTTCTTCCATGCAAAAATCATGGTTCATCGAAAAGTTTTGCATTTAAAGTAATAGTTCACCCATAAATGATAATTATCTCATTTACTCATCCAAACTAATTTGACTTTCTTTCTTCTGAACAACACAAACCAATTTATTTTGATGTAGATATATTGTGAATATATCCATATAATGCAAGTCATTGAGGTTCAGTAGTTCCAAGCTCCAAAAAGGACATAAAGGTAATCCATGTCTACTGAAGCGATCCGATTGGTTCTAGGTTAGAAACCGACCAAAATGTAACACATTTTTCACTATAAATCTTGACATCTGCATTCTCCAAGGCGTGATCATGATTTGAAGCTCAGTTACACATTCTTGTGCTTTACTCATGTGCAGTTTGTGTGCACAGCACTTGCACCGAGTTCAGATCACTTTCTGAAGACATGGATTAAACCACTGGAGTTGTATGGATTACATGTTTGCTGCCTAAATGTTTTTTTGGAGCTTGGAGGTGTTGGACCACATTGACCTGCATTGTATGGACAAAAACACATCATGCCTCCATCAAAATATCTTTGTATTCCTACAGAAGAAATTCATACATGTGTGAGATGGTAAGGTTGAATATATGTTGAAAGAATTATAATTTTTGGGTGCACTAATCCTTTAAATTCATTCTAAATTTGAGATAAATTTAAGACCAAAGGGGAAAGAAATCAAACTCTTTATTCAGTACAAGAAAAGCACAAGCTGTTCATCACAGCAGTTCAGATTCAATCACTCGTCCTGGTGCACTCGTCACTGAACTGATCTCTGATGATGAAATAGAGGTTATCACCTTGTTAGATGTACCATCATAAACTATTGATGTTAGTGCCTACACCATTATAACATAAATGCTCACCTCTATTTATGTAGTTACCTCCATTATTTATTTTACTCACAAAACATTGTATGTTTGATTTATACAGACACTTTGAATAGCATTTCACTATATAAACCATGATGCATTATACACTTTAGTGTTTTGTATAGTGAAAACACTAAAACATTTCACTGTAGTATATACATTTTACATCAAAAAATTATCTGTGAGGAGTCATGTTTTATGCCATCCGAGGTTCAGACGTGTGAATGGAGAGCTCTGCGCACTTTGCTAGTTTTAATTATTTTTAGTTTCAAAATTTTTTTAGTTTTACTTTTTATGTCATAAACTGTAGGATTCGACACACCCTGATCCATAACTGTTCTAGGAGGACTATATGTCAAAGAATTCAAAATCCACTGGCTCTGGGGATATTAAAACACACTTGTGTGCTTAAGCTGATGCCCTTCATCAGTAGGCTGCAAGCCAGGGAGCCGATTTTGTCAGAGAGGTGAAGGAAATTCAGCGAGAATTGTTGAACATGTCGGTGTGAGACTCAGGTTTGGGAGGCAATGCTGACAAAAGACATTGCTGACTTGGAGGATCTTGCTGTAATACGTCGATCGATCACTGCCATGGAGATGAAATTCACTGAGGTGGTTACAAGAGTGGGGGATGTCAAGAAACGGATCGATTATCTGGATATAATAGAGTGGGAATTAGCTGCTTATCTGCTAGTGACCAAGGTGGATTTGGAGTGCGTTTGGGAAAAGTTGGAGGACTTCGAGAACTGTAACCGGTAGAAAAACGTCTGATTTGTTGAATTCCTGAGGACGAAGAAGGTCGGGATATGGTGAAATTCCTGGACGTGCTCTTTTCCGAGTTTGCTCGACATAACGGGGCATAAGCTGGAAACCGAGCAAGCTCACAGGGTTCCGGCTCGGCAATCCACTGAGGGAGACAGGCCACGATCAAGTCTGGCCAAATTTCTGAGAAAGCACATAAAGGAAGCTTAAAAGTAATCCATACAGTATTTTAATCTGTATCTTCAGAAGTGATATGAAAGTTGTGGGTGAGAAACATCAATATTTATGTCCTTTTCTAGTAGAAATTCTTCTCCCTGCCCAATAGGGGATGATATGCATGAAGAATGTGAATCACCAAAAACATAAGAAGAAAGTGAAAGTTTACATTGGAGGTTGACTGAAGACCGCTTCTGAAGACATTTAACAATTGTAGTCTTATTTAATACTTTTATGCTGACTATGTGATTTTTGGAGCTTTAAGAGGAGAATTTATGATTAAAAAAATAATTAAATATATATCAGTTTCTCACCCACACCTATCATATTGTATTTGAACACGTGGATTTATCCACTCAATTGCACTACTTTTATGCTGACTTTATGTGGATTTTGGAGCTTAAAATTTTTGGCACCCATTCAATTGCATTGTATGGATCAAAATAATCTATTTGTATTCTGCAGATGAAAGAAAGTCACATACACATCTGGGGTGGCTTAAGGGTGAGTAAATGATGAGAGAGTTTTCATTTTTGGGTGAACAACTCCTTTAACATGGCAGCTGCTATGAAGGGGCCTTCCGCATGGAGAATAAAACAGCTTTTACAAAGTTACTGATATGACTGGAGTCTTCATCCTATGTAAGTGCTCATGATTTTATACATATTTTTCAAAATTACAATTAATTTCTTAAAAAGCACAACTTTTTAAATGAGGAAAAAAATACAGGGTGTACCTTTAAGATGAGAAACCCCTTAGTAATTATACCCATACAATTATAAATAACGTTTTTGTTTGTTAGTAGTTTTTTTTTTTTCAGTCAGCATTACGGAGTTTTATAGTCAAAAAATATTCTATATTGATAGAGTCTATGCTGATATTTGCCTGTAACACTATCATTGGCCAATGGCATCAGTCATGCTATATAAAAGGGATGGGCTGCATCCGAAGAAGCAGGAGAAGAGAGATGCATGTCAGGAGCAGCTCTGTGCTAACTGAGTAGCTGATAGAATGAGCAAGTCCTTTGAGGGTTTCCTGGTTGGTTTGGTCAGTGCTGGGAAGACTCTGAAGAGTGGTAGCTTCAGTGACAGCTTCAGTATGTCCTGCACACATGTCATAGAGATTTCCAGCAAATGTTGTTTTTCGGGACTCTGCCCTCAAAGATTCCCAGATTTCTGCTGCATCACCACGGCAACCTGACAGCACACTACTGACACACACCTGGAAGGCATCCCATGACCTGCAGGTGTGAAAATTGCAATATGAAATGTGTTAAAAAATAATATAGTTGGAATTGGTGGAGGTGTATATGTATATAGAGTGAGTGAGTCTGTCTGTCTGTCTGTCTCACTTGCAAATGGAGTTTATGTCCTGTGGGTTATCAGTATTGAAGCTCACACTGTCACCCAGAGTAACCAGACATTCAGCAAAGCCCCTGTATACAGCACTACATGGAGGTGTTACTGCCGCACTCAGCACAGAGGAACAGAGACCTGAGAAGGAAGTAGATAAAGGAAATTGGAAAAGAAATAAATTCAATTTTAATCACATAAGTACACAAGTTAGTGCTGCAGTTGTTCAGTAATACAAAATTAAGACCCTTGATAGTAAATGCACAATGATTTATAAGATTTAGAGGCAGTGACATGCACAGACCTTAGCAGGGACACGGTCGGAAGTATAAAAAAGTGCACCTATTTATTTTTGAATGAGTAGTAATTATAAACACTTAACTAATTTCTTTGAGTATTTAATAATTTTCTTGTATATACTGTACATAATGTATTACATTTTTCCTTTATCACAAATAATAGCCTATTCTGTTATATTTCTCACAAAAAGCACCATGGTATTACACTTGTTTATTTATTTTCAGACATGGTCTGTGATAACCCCATGTTTATTACATATGTCATAGTACAACCATGGTATTTTTTGAAGTACCTTGGAGTACTGATAGTATCATGAAACATGAACATGATCAATCATTCAGTACCATGGCATTACCCTGGTAGCGTTGTGTACGGTGTGAAGGCACAATGAGAAGGTGCGAGCATAAGGCGATCGATTGTGTTCAACGAATGGTACAGGGTCCTTGAATAACGTATAACATGCGAGTAAGGGCAGCCGATGGAGTTTCTGGTGCCCTACGCAGACTACCTAATGGTATTTTTCAGAAAGTGATTAGTCTAATGGCTTATTAGTTTGAACAAAAACTGGCTTTGCCTGAACCTGACAGCTCCTTCAGTTTATGTCAATATTCTATAAAAGACTCATTTAATTTATATCACTGAAAGCGACGCGACCGCTCCCATTATAATTAATAAATCTGGCTACATTATTGCAGTAGCAATCGAGTATTATTCTTTTGAAGAACTTAGAACACATTACATGGAGTGAACTTTTTATCAGACCTGTTACTCGTCTGAGGTAACACCACTTCAATGCTTCGAGGTGAATTCAAAACTGCATTTTTTGCTTCCTTGAAGGGCACTCCTGCGGGAGAGGATGCCACTTGAAAGTTCGTTCAAAACGAAAATGAATCTTTTCTCGGAGGGCTCTTCCAAAAGACTGTTAGCAAAGGGTACCTTCATACATTAATGCCATATTTCCTTCAGAGTACCCACTTCGGAGTGAGTATTGGGCATAAGGAGAATCACTTGTGATTGGAATCCGCCCCCGATCTGCTGTAGCCAGCGCTCCTAAAGGCGTCTCCACTTTTTTCTTTACAAGAAAATTAGAAAGACATCTTATAATAACACATTATTACTGTTATTGTGAGATTATGATGAGATTTTTTTATTTTTTTTTATTTTTTATTTATTTAACTATTTTAATTTAATTATTACAATTTCTCCCCTTTTTCTGGATGACCAAAAGGGCACTTTAGATTTGTGAACGAAAGGGACAGGGGCTTGTGCCCCTGCTGCCCCCGTTCTGTGCACGTCAGTGTTTAGAGGTGACACTTTACAACATTAGTTAACATGAACTAACAATGAACAATAATCTTAATTCATGTTCATTTCAACATACACTAATACATTTTTTAAATCAAGTTATATTTGTTAACACTAGTTAATGCACTAAGAACTAACATGAACTAACAATGAACAATTACTTTTTATTAACTAACATTATCAAAGATTAATAAATGCTGTAACAAATATATTGTTAATTTTTTGATCTTGATACCTAATGCATTAACTGATGGTAATGCATGGAACCTTATTGTAAAGTTTTACTGATTTAGACTGGCCTATGTTGACCATTAAGATCATTTTGGAAAGAACATTTGGTAAGGTAACTACCTGTATTGTGTTCTCCCTTCTGCTAGTATTATTCTCTTATAAGTTGATTTGGATAAAAGTGTCTACCAAATATAAACATGTAAATGCCAAGTCTACTGGAATTCGAGGGTATTAATAAGACTGCATATGTCACTGTGGTTTGTATTCCCTCTTTACAGTCCCGTTTATCACTATCCGTGTTTCACTTCATTGCTTTTAGTTCAGAATGGCTGTGTATCTCAGATGCTGCAGGAGACTCAATTCACAATAGACCCAAACAGCATTTAAGATACATATCAACAGGTGTTGTGTTTGTATATTTATGTGTGTCAGTTTCTCTATACTGGTAGATATTTCCGAACGTCACATGGTTTAATCTGAGGATTAGAGCCAGAGGCAAAAACCCATTTAATCTCGCTGTACAGAAGCTCATAAAAACACAAATCTCCTCAATGTTTCCTATTTCTGTTCTCTGACCACTTGGATCGATTGTTTATCTTACTGTAAAAGAGAAATTATGAAGGTTATTGAACACAAATTCTGTTCTCATTCAAGGACATTTGCTGAAAGCTCTAATAAAGTGTTACATTTGTATATATTAGTATTTTTGGAATCCGTGTTTAAGGTCTATACAGTTTTCTATGAGTGTAGCTAAATAGAATTACTGCATATACAATATAATCTATATATTTCTGCCTATGTTGCATAATGTATGGAACTATTAATAAAACATAACCTGTTTTCCAATAAAAAATAAAGCTTGCATGAAATCTCCAAATAGACTTTCAGATATCTTTCTAACATTTCACATGTGTCGGTTTATTTGGGTGTATATTTATTGTGTGTGTTGCAATAATCAATTTTCCATTAATTTTAGAGAATTATTACATCAGTTTAATAATTTTGGATATTTAATCATGTTGTAGTTAAGATGTTTCCCCACTGTTGTTCAAACTAGTGTCCTTAACCTGTTTTAACATGGACATAAAAGTATAATGAGACAAATAATGGCATTACACATGATGACATACAAACACTTACAAATACACACAAACACACACACACATGCTTGAAAATAAGACTTTTACTCACTTAGGCAGAGTGAAATGAACAGCAGCAGATGCATTCTGTTGAACAGCCAGAATTTTCAAGTGAAGACCACACACACATACATACCAGAGCACCTTAATGTTTCTACTCTTAATCACGCAGTCATGCAAATCATCCAAACCTCCTTGATGTGTCCCATTCACATTTATGTTCCAGATTACAGCTGCAACTTTGGACTCCACTGTTGAATCTAATGGATGAGGGGTTTGCTGCATCTGATTATTATTATTTTTAAAAATACTGTGGGATTAAAGTTAATTTCCGGCTGCACAGTGCATCATAAAAGAGGAGAAGACTTTACCTCCCAGGAAAATGTTTCTATTTGGCTTAAAATACTGGTTCTCTCTCTCTCTCTCTCTCTCTCTCTCTCTCTATCTCTCTAACTCTCTAACTCTCTCTAACACACACAGCATCCAAACAGATTGAAAAAAATCTGGACTGGGAATTTGATTCTAACATGGTACTCTTTAATACACACATAGTGGGAAACTCTCTGTTTGATTGACAGGCTTGGATTATGCCATTGCTTAAATCTAAAGGGGAAGCAGAATAAAGAAGGATTATGGTCCTCTTATAAAAAGCCATTACTATCAACCCCACTCTCTGATTTTATTTTCTGTTGCACTTGTCACTCTTTCCCTTTTATTCAACAATATTTCTCAAAAATCTCTCACATATTTTTCCAACACTGCCTCAGTCAAAAGAAAATGCAAAAATAAACAAAACAATTTAAAAATAAAAAAGACTCATAAAAAGTACTAAAATTATTCACTATAGCTACTACATCCATGGCATTCTGGTATTTTCCTATTTATTTATTATTATTGTTATTATTAATAATATAGTAATAATAATAATTTATTGTTGTTATTATTATTATTATTATTATTATTATTATTATTATTATTATATTTTGTATTTATTTCTTTATTTTTTACATGGTAGGTTGGTACCAGTAATCATCCAATGATAGTTCAAAGCCCCTCGCACACCTAAAATGTTATAGGTTGGTGTGTACAAAAAAAATTATTATAAAGATAAAAAGAAAAATCCCGCACAACTACCATAGCTTGCATATTGCGCAATAACATTTGTTGTTGTTTTGCAATCTTTGGTAGTGTGCGGGATTTTTCTTTTTATCTTGATAATACCAGTAAACTTCCACCACCAAAGAATGTTTAGCAATGGACGATATTTCCTTCTGATGTCATCACTGTACCATGGTACCGCCACAGTACCTTTTTGGTAAGGGTATTAATATTAGTAATAGGGTATTAATAACAGTGTTATGTGTTGGTGTTAACATTACAGCTGGAAGGCTTTCTTATTGTTTGGGTTATGCTGCAAACACTATTTGACAGCTCTGTACAGTATTTGCTCTATTAATTTGCTTTATATATATATATATATATATATATATATATATATATATATATATATATATCTATATATATATATCTACCATTAGGAGGAAGTAAAATCGCATTTTAAAAGTATTTAAGACTCACTAAAGGAGAGGGGTCTTGAATGTAACCGTCTGGCAGGGGAAGTATTGTGAGGGTTGCTTTAACTGTAAAAATGTTAGGGTTAGGTTTAGGGGTGTGGTTGAGGTTATGGTGTAGTGGTATGGCATTAATGTGGTGTTTCTGTGAAACTCGAATTAAACACAAAAACTATTACTCTCGCGAGATTTACCCCAGTGCGTTGGTTCGCTTCATGACCGGCAGAGAGCCTGTGCGGAAGTGACGCAGTTTGTGTGGATGTGGGGCTGTCATGGACGAAGTTAGCTCGTCGGGGGCTCTATCTGCCGTGCAGTATGACACCATAGAGGGGCTGACAGAGCTGGAGGATCTGGAGCGAGTATACGCGAAGCTATGTGCCGAAGAGGTGAATATTTATCTTTGGAGACACACTGTTAGTCCGCCCCTTTAAGATGGACATATCAGCACAGGCAGTAGACCAACATAAACATGAGACTGAGCCGCTCGTTTTTGTTTATAAAAACGCGTGTATGTGTGTGCGTGCCACCTTGTTTATAGTTCATAAATAGAAGTGAGTGAGTGAGTGAGTGAGTGAGTGAGTGAGAGAGAGAGAGAGAGAGAGAGAGAGAGAGAGAGAGAGTTTGCTTTTACAGATGAGATGATTTATTAATGCGTCTCCAATAGGCGGAAGTGCAGGTGGAGTTGGACGCCCTTATGGGACAGCAGAGCAACATAGAAACAAAGATGCTTGCCCTGCAAAGGATGGGGTGAGTGTTCATTAGTTAGTTTTACATTAACTGCCGAGGCTGACAGACTTCCTGCCCTGTTCATCTGTGTGATTCATGTTCCTTAGACCCAACTTGCAGTTGATTGAGGGGGATGCTGTGCAGCTGTCTGGCATGATCAACTTCACCTGCAGCCTGGCAGAGAACGTCAGCAGCAAAGTCAGACAGCTGGACCTCACCAAGGTGGTCAACATGCACATACTTGCATATAATCAGATTAACGGCTTGTCTATGACAGCTTCTAGGCAAGCTTTACACCTGGTTTATGTGGATGTGTTTCAGAAAAGGTTGTATCAAGCCATCCAGCGAGCAGATGACATTCTTGACCTGAAGTTCTGCACAGATGGAGTTCAGACCGCCATGCGAAACCAGAACTACGAGCAGGCTGCCGCCCACATTCATCGCTATCTTTCTCTTGACCAATCAGTGATTGAGCTCAGTAGGCAAGGCGGAGAGGGTGAGTTTGGTTGTTCTGCTATCAGAGTACAAGAAAGCATCATCTTTGCTGTACGACTGCTGTTTAAAGGAATAGTTCACCCAAAAATGAAAATGATGTCATCATTTACTCACCTTCATGTCATACCAGATTTGTATAACTTTCTCTCTTTCTGCAGAACCCAAACCAAGATCTTTAGAAGAATATCTCAGCTCTGTAGGTCCTTACAATGCAAGTGATGTTGGTCAGATCTTTGAAGCTCCAAAAAGCACATAAAGGCATCATAAAATAATCCATTCAACTCCAGTGGTTCAATCCATGTCTTCAGAAGTTATATAAAAGGAGTGGTTGAGAAACAGATCCATATTTAAGCCCTTTTTCACCACAAATCTTGACATCAGCAGTCTCCTGGCCAATCATGATTTCAAGCTTGATTACACTTCCTACCGCTCTGTGCATGCGTCAAGCACTAGGAAATGTAATCGAACTTGAAATCATGATCATGCCTAGAGACTGCAATAGAAAGATGTACAGTGAAATGGAGTTCTGTTTTGGTCTGTTCTCAGAGTACCCACTTTGTTCTCAATGCTGCTTCTGTGTGCTTTGTGGAGCTTAACATTTTTGCTCTTCACTTTGTTTCAACCTACCGAGTTGAAATATTCTTAAAAAAATCCTAGTTTGTGCTCTGCAGATAAAAGAAAGTCCTACACATCTGGTATGGCATTTGGATGAGTAAATGATGGGTGAACTATTCCTTTAAGTACAACTCACCAAAATTACTCTTTAATATGGATGTCTATTGCTTATATATGAGTTTTGCAACATTTATCATTTAGTGTGTCTCTCTATATATTGTTCAAACTGATGTACACACAGGAGCACTTAAGACAATGATATTGTTATTTCATAACTTAATTAGTAAATTATACATTGTGCAGGCAGTGCAGTTGAAGCCAGCCTTGCATTGCTTCAGGAAGCGGAGCACAGTCTGAAGGCACTGGTTACTAAGCGACTGGAGGAGGCAGTTACCACAGGTGACTTGCCTGAAGTGGAGCGCTTTTTCAAAATCCTCCCTTTACTGGGACTCCATGAACAGGGACTTGCACGCTTTGCTCAATACCTTTGCAGTCAGGTAAGAGCATATGTGTGCCCACCCTACATGGCCAGTGGAATCTATTAATAATGCAATGGTTTGGTTTCTGGGGCTCTAGTGTTAAGGTGATTTTTGTTCATTTCCTGTTCAGTTGGCAAGTAAGGCAGAGGAAAACCTGCTCCTGGCTGTTGGCTCTGATCTTGGTGAACGAAGAGCACCAGTTGTATTTGCAGACACCCTCACACTACTGCTTGAAGGTTAGAACAAACAGATGTCTAGGCCAGTGTTTCCCAACCTTTTTTTCTGCCACGTCACACTTTTTATTATTTTGCCACGTAAATAAGTGGGAGGTGTGCACAATAAACATTGAAAACATGTATTTGGAAGAGAGAAAATAGCTTACAGTTGCTTTGATAGCAGAAAGTAATAAAAGGAAGTGTTTATTTTTAGGTCTAAGCATTTTCTTGGTGAATTTAAATTGGTTCAATAACTGGGGTCTCTGGTATTCATAAGGATAAGGTAATCTTTAATTAAAATAAATAAGACATTCAATGTCTCTTCACAAATTTGGACAATTTTTAAATATTTCTTGTTGCTTAATACTCTCAAAGACATTACTGGTGAAGCAAAAACATTTATGTGAAAAACACTTTGGCGTGACATCACATCATAGACTTCAATGTATTCTGCAGTGCTGAAGCGAGTCATGTGAAAGACCCTTAACGTGTCTAAATATCATTCACTTTTGCACATTAAACATTGCTCTTCACAATCACAAAAGTGACCGATTATGGTTTCAAAACGGCGACGAGTTTGGATCCCTGAAATTCTTATTTTTTTTTCATGCATTTATTTATTTTGTGGAATTTGATCATTTTCCACGGCACACATGACAGTCTTTCACGGCACACTGGTTGGGAAACATTGGTCTAGGCACATCACTATTTAGCAACATCCATAATGTTCAAGAGTTCAACTAAATATTTTCTATATGCATCAGGTATTGCACGGATTGTTGAAACCCATCAGCCAATAGTGGAAACGTACTACGGGCCGGGACGATTGCACACACTTCTCTCACACCTTCAAAAAGAGTGTGATACACAGACACAGAAAATAGTGGACAAATTCATCCAGCAGAGAGATTACCACAATAAGGTATGTCTTATGTGCTTTATCATTGTGGTTATGTACTGAACATCAAGTTTGCACCATGAATTAGGGGCACTTTTACATGTGTTTTTTTTTTTCTTATTATTATTGCAATAGTTTCAGGTTGTCCAGAGCAGCATGATGAGGGGCACAACAACAGAAAAGATTGAACCCAGGTGGGATGCATATTATAATCACATAACATGAAAATTCTCTGTATATCTTTTGAATTGTATGATTGTATATTTGTCATTGGATGTTTTTAACTAGAGACCTGGATCCTGTGTTATGTGAGGTTACCTTAATGAACTCAAGAGCAGAGCTGTACTTTCGATTCCTGAGGCGGCGTATCGTGGCTGACTTTGAGGTTGCAGATGCAATGGCAGATGAAGCAGTTATACAAGGTAACAACTGCCTGGCTTTCTGGTAGTGTGTGCAGAAGTCAGTTCCTTATTAAATAAACTTTATAACAAATGTATTTAACTATTGGCGTTTAGCACACATGCTCCATCACACTTGAGCCATGGCACTTGTGTAGGCTAAACAAGGTTGAATCTGGCCCGCAACATTTCCAGAGTCCATTTCTCCATATAATTTCCTGTCTTCTCTCTCTTGTCCCGATTAAATAAATGTTTTAAGCAATGAATGTAACTCAAAGGAAATACTTTTTTGCAAATTGCATGATGAATATTCAGGAAAAACTTTATTTGAAAAAAAAAACTTTTTAAATTTTTTTTTTTTAAATTTGCTAATGTGATTATTGTTTGTTTTGGTTGTTTTACAGAGCACCAGAAGAGTTTAGAGCGGTTACTAAAGGATTGCCAACTGAGTCGCACAATGCAGGAGCTGATTGGCTATTATATTCCCATGGAGGAGTACTACATGAGAGAGTCTGTCAACAAGGTGAAACACCTATAGGTCATGACTTTGCTATTATGGTGTGGATGTACATTGTACTTAACTCAGAAATGGCAGAGCTTTTGCCAGGCACATGTACATTCTTTTCTCTGTTTTTTTGTTTGTCTCTACCTCCTTTTAAATGTATCCATTGTTTCTATATTATTATTTTTATGGAGTGATTTTCCAAATGTTGTGACCTTCTAGGCAGTTTCAATGGATATAGCTGATGTCGGTCAGCTAAACTCCAGCATGGTGGACGATGTGTTCTACATTGTGAAGAAATGCATCAGCCGAGCCCTCACCAGCAGTAGCTCAGATTGTGTGTGTGCTATGATCAATCATGCAACTAGCGCCCTGGAGACAGACTTCCGGTATATGCACACAAACTTGTAATTTAATTAGAATACAATTATTATTACACTGATCAGCCACAACATTAAAGCCACTGACATGTGACGTGAATGACATTTATTTCATTACAAGTGGTCCAAGGAAGGATAAACGGTGAACCGGCAACAGGGTCATGGGCGTCCATGGCTCATTGATGCGTGTGGGAGCGAAGGCTAGCCCGCCTAGTCTAATCTTACAGAAGAGCTACTGTAGCACAAATTGCTGAAAAACTTAATGCTAGCCATGATAGAAAGGTGTCAGAACATAGAGGGCATCACAGCTTGCTGCGTATGGGTCTGCGTAACCACAGATCAGTCAGAGTGCCCATGCTGACCCCTGTCCATCTTCGAAAGTGCCTACAATTGGCACGTGAGTGTCAGAACTGGACCATGGAGCAATGGAAGAAGGTGGCCTGGTCATGTGGACGGCCGTGTGGGTGTGTGTCGTTTTTCTGGGGAAGAGATGGCAGCAGTATGTACCATGGGAAGAAGGCAGGACGGCGGAGGCAGTGTGATGCTCTGGGCAATGTTCTGCTGGGAAACCTTGGGTCCTGGCAGGATGTTCCTTTGACATGTACCACCTACCTAAAGATTGTTGCAGACCATGTCAACAGTATTCCCTGATGGCAGCATTCTGTTTCAGCAGGATAATGCGCCCTGCCGCACTGCAAAAATTGTTCAGGAATGGTTTGAGGAACATGTACAAAGAGTTCAAGTTATTGACTTGGCCTCCAAATTCCCCAGATCTTAATACGATTGAGAATCTATGGGATGTGCTTAACCAACAGGTCCGATCCATGTAGGCCCCACCTTGCAACTAGTATCTGCTGCTAAAGTCTTGGTGCCAGCGACCACAGGACACCTTCAGAGGTCTTGTGGAGTCCATACTTTGATGGGACAGAGCTGTTTTGGCGGCATGAGGGGGACCTACACAATATTAGGCATGTGATTTTAATGTTGTGACTGATCGGTGTATGTTAGTTTTTTCTCAAACCGCCCAACTTTAAGGATTATTGTAGTTATGGTTAAAGAGAATGCAAATCAAGACACATTCACAGAGAAATTCCCACCAACAACGAATTGCTAATCAAGTCAAGCCAATTTTATTTGTATAGCACTTTTCACAATGCGCATTGCTTCAAGCAGCTTCACAGAACATTATGCTGTAATGTCTTATATGGATAGTTCACCCCAAAAAATTATAATTTACTCATCTTCATGCCATCCCAGATGTGTATGACTTTCTTGTTTCTGCTGAACACAAACAAAGATTTTTAGAAGAATATTTCAGTTCTGTAGGTCCATATGCAAGCGAATGGTGGCCGGACCTTTGAAGGTCCAACAAGCATATAAAGGCAGCATAAAAGTAATCTTGATGACTCCAGTGGTTCAACACATGTTTTCAGAAATTATATGATAGTTGTGGGTGAGAAACAGATAAATATTTAAACCCTTTTTTCTATCAATGTCCACCCTCACTTCCACATTCTTCTTCTTTTGTTTTAGGCGATTTGCATTGTTTGTGTATATTGCCACCTACTGGGAAGGGAGGAGAATTTATAGCAAAAAAGACTTAAATATTGATCTGTTTCTCACCTACACCTATCATATTTTTTAAGAAGACGTGAATTTAATCACTGGAGTCATCTGGATTACTTTTATGTTGCCTTTATGTGCTTTTTGGAGCTTCAAAGTTCTGGCCACCATTTACTTGCATTGAATGAACCAACAGAGCTGAAATATTCTTCTAAAATGTTTGTTTGTGTTCTGCAGTAGAAAGAAAGTCATACACATCTGGGATGACATTAGTGAGTAAATGATAAGAGAATTTTCATTTTGGGTGAACTAGCGCTTTATTGAGCAATTTCTTTGAAAAACTTAATTGAAAATCATGTTAGCTTTAATTATTTGTCAAAATCATTTAGTCATATACAATAATAATTTCCTCAACTAAAGATGCAAATTTGCTTTACCCTTTTTCTGAATTTGCATCTTTAATATCTCATTCTTTGTGTACAGAGAGGTGTTAGTGTGTAAACTGCGAGCTGGTTATCCAGTTAGTGCTCTGCAGGACCTGCAGCGTGGGGTCAGCAGTGCAGTCAGTCTGATGCAGAGCAGCCTGCAACATGGCAAGATAACAAACCTCACACAAACTCTCGGCATAGAGAGCCAGGAGCAAGCAAAGAGTGCCTACTTGGTCAGTAACATGCATATAGTCAATCACACTATGTTTTACCATTCTGTAACTGTAGTGTATCAACTTTTTATCCTTTGTACCTAGATTTGTCACATTCTCACTCTGTTAAAGTCTAGTAATAATATATTTTCAGGTGGCTCTCAATAATGTAGAAGTCTGCAGTGAAAATATCAGCACTTTGAAAAAGAATCTGGAGGTGAGTGTCCTGTGATTTATCAAACTACTTTTTATTCCAGTCAACCAGTAGACACACTTTCAGTCACACAGCTCATATGCTCTATGTCTGTATATGATATGATAAGGAGACTGAAATAGTCTCCACAAGAATGTCACATAGGAATTGTTAGTGCAGTTGGCTAAAATATTTATTGTTATTTGCGGTATAAGAGTAGCAGTTGTCCATTCAGAGGGAGTTAGAGAAGAGCTTTCCCAACCATGTGTGGGATGCTGTTTATTGAAAATAGAGACACTCCACATGCTTTCTTGAATTCGCCTATACAAAAGGATGGTAAATTATGTTTTACTTGCTTGAGTTTTTGTAATCATGTGAGTGATTTTATAATACTTTTTATGAAAGACACAGACCAATAAGTCTTGTTTTAATGCCCTGTTTTGACCTCCCACCTATCTGTATTTTAAGTTGACATTTGATAGTGTGAGCATGTCCTTCTCTTCTTTTCAGAGTGATTGTGCCAAGTTGTTCAGCCAGGGAGCAGGCTCTGAGCATGCGAAGGCTAAGATAGACAGCTGCCTATCTGATTTGGTGAATACTTCAAGCAAGTTCAAGGACCTCCTTCAGGTCAGTGAGAATCAGTTTATGTGTGCTATTGTTTCTCATATGCATAAAAAATATTTGTACTGTTTTCCTGAATAGTTTTGTGTGTGTGTGCGCGTGTGTACAGGAGGGCCTTCAGGAGCTTAATAACACAGCTATCAGGCCACAAGTAAAACCCTGGATCAGCAGCTTTCTGTCAGTCTCTCACAATATTGAAGAGGTTTGACATTGCTTTGCTTACTGAGGAAATATTAATGACTCTTTGAGATGATAGATGAAGATTTAAGAGTTTCAAAATTCTATGTGTGTTTGCTGGTTTTGTTTTTAGGAAGAGTTCAGTGAGTATGAGGCCAATGATCCTTGGGTTCAACAACTCATTGTCCAATTTGAGCAGCTCATGGCTGATTTCAAGGTATTTTAAGTTTAAACTACATTAGACACGCACACAAACACACACTCATAAATATTCCTTTCTGTAGGTGGGCCTGTCTCCAGTCATCTATGATACTCTGACTAGCCTGATGACTAGCCTTATTGCCATGGAGATGGAAAAGACGGTCTTCAAATGTACCTTCAGCAGGGTGAGATGCAAACCTGCCGACAACTAGCAATACTTACTTTAAAGATGATGTGTAATTTTTACAAAGTTAACATTCTTTCTCGAATCCCAGCTTACTATACAGTCAAATATCAGTAAGATCTTTTAGGCTCCATCAAAACATTTTCTGTTTGTTCAAGTGCCAATCTAGTCACAACTTAGCTTGACCAATGGTGTGAGTTTGGGGTGGGACTGTCTGTTTATTCAACCATTGGAAGATGAGTGAAATCTGTTTGAATGCAGTCAGCCAAAACAAACACTACCTGTCTTACATTGCTTGAAAAACAAGTAATTAAGCCCCAAACTCATGCAATTGGTTGTGTCAGTTTTGTAATTGTAGTTTGGTGCAACAGAACTTACACTCTTTACCTTTAAAGTCACAGACATGCTGATTGTCCTCTCCATTCTGGGTTTTAGCTTGGTGGATTGCAGTTTGATAAGGAGCTGCGTTCTTTGGTTGCATACCTCTCCTCTGTCACCTCATGGACCATCAGGGATAAGTTTGCCCGACTTACACAAATGGCAACTATTCTCAACCTAGAGAGGGTATGTGGCTTTTTGACTGTAAAAACACTATCCAAAAATTTCTGAAAGGCAGTTGAAAATTTTAACAACTTTTTAAACTGAACTATAAGGTTTTGTTCAAACTGCAGGAAAAATCTGATTATTTTTCTCAAATATGATTTTTTTTAGACTGACTGTTCAAACTGCACATTATATGTGGACAGATCTGATTTATTTGTGTTCATACTGCAGTCGCTTTTGCTAGCACATCCACATTAGTTGTATTAGATGCAAACTTGCGTATTGATGCTTTACAGTGTTTATGTTTTTCATGAGGGCGGTTTACAAATATTAACACATTCGTCACAGGCAATGGCTTTAAAGACAACGGGAGAGGTGGCGTGTGCAAAGTTTGTTTCTGCTAGGATTTTTGCTGGGATGTCCCTTATTTTGTATGAAATTACGACGTCCCATATGGGGGACATCTATTGCCCTGTGATTTACTGGGCAGCCAGATGTCCTGTATTGAAGGCTTTGTGTCCCGTATTGAAGCAAAGAAAGATCAGACAGTGAGACTCTTGAAGAAGACCCCCCCCATCCTATATTGAAGAGCTCAAAATGCTCAAGAGACCATATTTGCATGAGACATTCAATACCTTTTCGCACTGTGGTGGCTCACAGCCAGCCAGTGTGGATTACTGCACTGTAGCACATCTCTTTGGTTGGGAAAAGCCCAGTGTTGGTTAACGTTACTTTTAAAAGTAACTTGTTAGAATATTGCGTTTCTCATTAAAGTAACTTAGTTATTTAAAAAGTAATTTTTTATGGAAAGTAAAGCTGTATTCCTCACAGCTACTTTCTCTTCTGCTATGCTATGTATTCCATACAAATAAGCCATGCATTGCACACAAGCAACATTACAGGTCATGCTAGCTACTGTACAACACTCATGTCAAAACAACATAGTAAACAGATATTTAGAAAGTAGTTCTTCACGTCATAATTATAATAAAGTATCAATAACATGAATATGCATGATTTGTTTTTTCATCAACATGGCAGCCAAAATGAATAATGAAGAATAACCACTGTCTTACCTAAAGCAGCAAAGTCCAACACTTGAACCTGCATCATATGTCATAATGTGCCCATCGACAATGTCAGAGTCAACTTGAGATAAAAATTCAGTGAGGAGCCAGTCTAACATGTTCAAGGAATAAGTTTATACAAGGAAGAAGAATATTTCTCGCTTCAGTCATCTCAGTGCACTCTTGTATTGAGCTGATCCACAGTGCAGACAGACGCCACAACTTCAAAGGCGCATGTTGATACAACTTGAATGGAATCGTTTTTAATGCTTCCAAAATGTCATAAAAATGGCTTGTTTCATGAATGAAACTACTTGTTTATTATAAATCAAAAATGTTTAAATATTTTTAGTAACTAAGACATTTAATCTGCATACTCAATCGATGTAGAACTTTGCTCGGAGCCACTGATCCAGTCTTTTCTCATCCCATTCTCCCAGTTACAGGGAGCTCTAACATGGAGTATTTCGGCTAGTTAGTGAATTGAGTATTTCACCCTGTGTATCATGTCGTGGCCAGTGGAAGACTAGTCTTATAATCACACATGCCTAAATGCGTTTACTGATTTTTTTTTTTTAAATGCAGTGTGTATTAACACATGAATCAATCCCGTTTCACTCAACCGAATGTTGACCTCATATTACGCTAAAACATGAAATGTTAGCGAGTTAATTAACAGGCGATTGGCTCTTTTACCTGCAAGGCGGGACTTCTTTTCTACATCCATTGACTGATGGGTGCTGAAGCTTCTTGTTTGGGCATTCCAATTACTCCCATTCATTTAAATAGAAGTGACTCATCTCTGATAATAGTCTCTGGCCTCACACTCTATAGAACTACAATGCCCATCATGCACTACTTCCCAAAAATGTGTCATTTTTTTGCACTGATTTCTCACAATACAGGGACAGTAGATTTGTACAAAAGCAACCTGTTACTTTAAAAAGTAACTCCGATATTACGGTCTTAAGTAAAAAAAATATTGCATTACTTTACTCATTACTCAGAACAGTAATCTGATTGCGTAACGTGCTTTAATTTTATCACATTACCCCTAACACTGGTAAAGCCAATGTCTGTATTATTTTTAAATAATGCTTTGGCTGCCCTGTAACATATATGTGACATGTGTGCGTTCCTTTCAGAAGTGATCATCCCTTTGCCCTCTTTCCCTCAAAGACTTTACCTTCCACTGTGCCAGTTTCGAAGTGCTGAAAGATGTAATAAAACGGTCATTCTGAACTCACTTTAAAAGTAATTTTTATTGAAAATTCTGTTCATTACGATCCTACAGAGTGGCCATCATTATTGTTTTCAAAAATTTGATTTTAATCAGATTCCAAACCCCCAACGAATATGGTTTGGAAAATTAATATTCGTTTTTAATGTGTTTTTGTCTTGTTCAGACAGACTACAAAGACCTAAACAGATTTGAGTTGGATAGGCCAAGAAAATATGTATTCTTACTGTGTGAACAGCCCAAGTATAACTGTAAGGACAGTGTCAACGACTTTGTCATTTATTTGTCTTTTGTATTTATTGATGTTTTCTTCCTTCAGGTATCAGAGATCCTGGATTATTGGGGGCCCAACTCGGGACCTTTGACTTGGCGTCTGACCCCTGCAGAGGTTCGACAGGTTTTGGCACTCAGGGTAGATTTCCGCAGCGAGGACATTAAGAGATTACGACTCTAACAAACACTCTTTTGGAATTTTAATGCTTAAGAAATGGCTTTTGGGTTACTCAAATCAAGGCTTGTTGTTTCTAGGCGTTTGTCTACACTAAGATTAGTCCTGTGTTGTTGGGTTTTTTTTTAATGAATATATTATCAGTCAACATTGTGTTTCAAACTGTCCGTCCTTCAGGAGGTTGTGCACAAGTTTAATATCTTGTGCCCAAATTTCTTTTGTTTGTTTTTGTTACACACTGTAAAGCTTTGTTAAAGACAAAATAAAACATTTGCCATCATTTACTCACCCTTATATTGCACTAAACATGTATGACTTTCTCTTTTCTATCAAACACTAAATGAGATGTTTTGGATTACATCCTTTTTCCATGAGGCTTTAGAAACACCAAGAAAGAAACGCAATAGAAAATTCTTAATATGAAATGCAGAGGTAGACCGATGTACCAGTTTTACTGTTTAATCTGAGCCAGTAGTTGCTTTTTGGAACTATCAGTTCTCTACACAAATTTGGGCTGATAGATGTGTTTTAAATTACTTTCCTCTGTGGCGGCGCTGGAGGAGTCCACTGTTAGAACGGGTTGGTTCTGCAGTATAACAATGGCAGAAGTGAACTAAAAACTGACACCTCATGGGAATTTGCTGTATCTAAATCTTTCATCATTCATCCTCTCTTCGATGCATATTTGGTTAATTTGATCAGATAATCAAGTGTTCCTAATTTGAAGTGAGGGCAAGCAAAGAACAATTCTGCTATTTGGAAACGTTCAAGTCTCCAACTTCATATCTTGTTAATAGTAATAATTAACCTATTTCTAATTAAAATACATTTAATTCTGGTGAAATATAGATACACACACAAAGTCCCTAGGCTATAAAATTGTTCATTTCATAATACTTAACGTAGGACATTGTAACAAGGCTAAGTCTCCATTTCCCCAAAAAATAAATGTTCAGGTTATTATTGGGATTTTGGTTGAACAATAATAAGCTGCATCTAGGAACATAGTAAAAAACAGATTTTAAAAACTATTCAGTATCAGTTATCAGCCTTTCCCACAACCTATGGCAAAATCCACATCAGTAAACCTCTCATGAAAAGTCCATCATTTTTTATTTTGCATTATAAATGACCACGTTTGATAAACAGTCTTCCAAAGAGGAGATCCAGAACTGAATGAATCAATTGTTTTCCTACAGGTTATAAATGCCATGACACTATTCTAATAAAAGAGCCCCACAAGCAGTTTACTTCAACCATTCGTCTTTACTGTCTGCAGTTCACCTGGACCAGAAGCTCAGCTCTCGCTAAGTAAAAACAATGGCAGAGAACCCCAAATGATAAGCAGTCGAGCACACACTTGAATGAAGAAGTCTCTGTGTGCGTGTAACATCGTGACAAGTGGCAGTAGGCAGATCTTGGGCAAAACTGCTGCTGCAGAGAGAAAAGCCCCTTCATCTCAGAATCAACACAAACGTATGTCATTAAATATAAAATGAGAAGGACCAGTCTGCTGTTTTCAGTCCCGTATTGCGCTGTACCGGACAGCCCGTGCATCTAACATACTGACACATACACATGGAGAAAGACGAGAGAAGCTTAAGGAGAACTACGATGAAACTCAATTGTCGTCGCCTTGTTGCTGTGGTCTTACACACAGACCGTCCTGTGCGTTTTTAGTCCACCGTTCTCGCGTTGAGCCTCAGATTTTCTTCCTAATGACGGCGCCGGTGGAGATCAGACGGTCCCTTTCCCGCAGCTCCTCCTGCAGACGCGCCTCGGAGACGCGCAGCTGTCGGATGGTGTTCTTCATCTCCTTCATCTTGATCTCCATCAGCGCGATGATATCCCGCTGCTCGTTCAGTTTCCGCAGCAGTTCTGCCGACGTCGTGCCGGTGGTGAGCGAGTACGAGTGATCCGCTCCGCATAGTGCGAGATCGGCCAAAGGGATCGCGCTGCCCGCGGGCAGGTCTCCCCCCGAACCGGACACGACCACCGTGAGATCCACGGGTGTTATGTACTGGCCGTTCTGGCCTATCTGCACCACGGTCGTGCTTTCGGTGTCCCCCACCTCCTCCACTGGTGCTGCCTCAGAGGTAATGATGGGCACAACGGAGGAGGACACCTTCCTGCGTCTGCCCCGTCTACTCTTTCTCTCGTTCACTCCACGCAGAGGGAAAAGTGTCGGGACGCGGATGGTGTAGGTCTTCCGGCCCCCGGGGAAGTGTACGCTGCAGACGCGGTGCCCGGTGGTGGGCTGGAAGGTGCTGAAGCAGCCGCTCACTCCGGCCCGCGAAATGTTCTTCAGCCATATCTCGCGCTGACAGGGGTCCTTGGGAAAGGTGTAGAATCGCAGCTCGCGGTCCCGGTGCGAGTTGTTGTAGCATCCAGGCACGCAGCAAGTAAAGCCGGGCATGATTGTGTACAATCCCCACCAGTATTACTGCAGTCCTTTAGAAGTTTCCCTAATTTTTGTTTTGTTTGGTTCCTTCGTGTGCTGTTATCCAGACCAGCGGCCTACAAGCGGAACTACACGTCCCACAATACTTACGACTTCCTGTTTTGATTTCAAATGCAAGTTGTTCCACGCCAATACGCATGTCATGTAGGCCTCTGTTCGAGACGCTAAACGCCTCGCCTTGAACGTCGACGAGAGCAGTCGGCTGCTGCCAGGGGACGAGTGAAATCTTTAAAAGTATTATTACTTTAATCAATATAACATGACAGTCAAACCAACTGAAAGCATAAGAAATAAACTAAAATAATATAAATGTAATATTTTAAATCCCACCAGAGGATTTTTGGATAGATACAGTCATAAAAGAGGTGTACAATAATTTTAATTTCAGAAAAACACATTTTAAATCAATGCCTTTCCTAAATCTTGCAATAGCTTGTTTAACAGGGTCAATCATATGAAAGTGAAATAAGAGGTGTCAGGTTGGACTGTTGTCACTTCTCACACTCAAAAAAATATGTTAGCCTATTTTTAAGCCCATTTCAATTGAATAACACATTTCCATCTAATTTAATTGAATAGTCTTGAAGAAAATGTAATTAATAAAACTTGCATTTTGTAAGATTTGTACATTTTATTTTGTTAAAGATTAGGCAATTCAATTAGATGGAAATTTGTTATTAAATTGAAATGGGTATATCTTAAAAATAGGCCAAAATATTTTTTTGAGTGCATAGTGGATCAGACACCTTTGAGATGAAAGGCAGATATCATTCATGCGCTGCTGCTGACAAAGTGGTTATAATTTAAATTCTGTTGCTTTAAAATTAATATAAATATGATGAAAAAGACACTTAATGTACATGTTTTTTAATTTCATCCATTTTTTATTTAATAAAGGCCTATTTTAGATATTTCAGAAATATGATAATAATCACACACCCCTTACAGAGATTTCACTGATAGTGTTATATTCACATATAATTTATACATATAAAACATGATATAACATAAAAAAAGGAAAAAGCATCACATTTGTTTAAGCCAATCTGCATTAGGCTGTGTTGTCATCCAGTCGTTTCCCATCGTGCGCCCAGTCAGGAAAGAGCAACCAAAGCAGTGCACAGGGTCAGCCATGATACTGTGCTGCTGGAGCAGATAGGGTCAAGGGCCCGATAGTGTCATCTTGGTGGTGCTGGGGCTTGAACCCCTGAACCCTTGAATTTCATCGCCAGGCCTTTATTTCATGGTCTATGATATAAAAACACAATTTCTTGCCTCATAGATATTATATATGGAATAATAAGGACATCTTGTAAAAACATAAGTCTCTTTTTATTAGATATTGGTTTGATAATGACATTCAATATCTATGTAGCTTGGATCAACTATTTAATTTAAGTGGCCTTATTTTCCCTTATGATTAGTGTTTGACTTACTACAATATCCCTGTAACACCAGGGGATTATGCAAAAGATTTAGTGCAATTTCTCCAGCAGTGTGCATGTTGTTTAGACAGCAATCAAGATTTAATCTTCGTCATTGGTCTTTGCCCAATATAGTAAATTCATATATAGGGGAGAAAAAAATATATATTTTCAAGACTAGTCGTTTTTTGAAGACAGGGAGTGAGTCTGCTTCACGGATGGAGTTGGGAAGGTCATTCCACCAACGCGGTATGATGAAGCTGAAAGTCAGATAAAGTGTTTTGGTGCCTCTTTGAGTTGGTATAACAAGGCGATGTTCCTTAGCCGACCGCAGGCTTCTAATGCAAAAATGATTTTAGGTGTGTTGGAGCAGACCCAGTGACTGTTCTGTATGCCAGCATCAGAGCCTTGATTTTGATACATGCATCAACCGGCAGCCAGTGGAGAGAGACAAGGAGTGGTGTAACATTTACCTGATGAACTTTCACCTTTTGCTGACACTTTATGCTTGGCAGAGCTAATGTGCACCTCTAAATCACTGTATTAGCAACTGACACACATCTTAAGTGCCATCTTAACATGTCATACATTCTGCTTCCCTCAGATCTCGACCTGGACGAAAGCATGGGATTTTTTTGTGCAAATCTTCTGTAAATTTACACTTTTGTTTGGGCATTGTTTCCACTCAGCTGTCATTTGCTGCTACTGTCAAGCAACTGTTTGATGCCGAACACAACAGTGCAGACAGATTGACAGGCAGGAATTCGGCCAATAGTTGCTTCAAGCCACTTATAATAGACCAATTGGTGTACGAGAAGTCAGGACTTATTCAATAATTCAAAAACTTTATTACAGACTCAGGGTCCAATTAAAATACAAGATAATACATCAAATGAGCAGCATACATATACAAAATAAATAAATAAATATAATTTATACAAAACAGTGTGTTACAAAGATGCAACGGTACCAATGTCTCCACAGCTTGGATTGGTAGCGTATTGTACTGACTCTTATATTTGATAAGCCCACAATAATTTAATTTCCAGACTTGTTGAGCCGACAAATGAACTTATACATAAAATGTCTTAATACAGCATGAAAAGTCTGTTATCTGCTCAGTAATAAAATGTCCAAGATATTTTAGCTTCACACAAACATTAAGATTATTTTCAGACCATTTAAAAATAGGAAAGTTTAGACATTTATCCTTTTTAGTTCGCAAATCATAACAACACTCTTACTACATTATATATTACAGGCTTTCAAACATTTCGACAGATCATCAATATAGAGATTAAAGAGAACTGGGGACAAAATCCACCCTTGCCTAACATCATTGCTGACCCCAAAAGGAGCTGAAACTTTACAACCCCATTTTACTTGCATGGTCTGATGAGCATACCAGTAAGCTACAATCCTCACAATGTATTTAGGCACCCCTCTTTGTCTCATTTTAAAAAATAGCTTTTGATGCATCAAGAAAACACATAAGAACTGATGAGTTATCTCTATAATTGTTTATTTTTTCCTTTAAAGCATAAATGCACAAGTCAGTGCCATGTTTAGCTTTAAATCCAAACTGGTTATCTGCAGAATTAATGAACACTGTTATCCTATCCAGCAAAATCTTTTCTAAAACTTTTGACAAAATACTGGCTAAAGCTATGGGCCTATAATTATCTAGGCTACCCTCCTTACCAGCTTTGTCCTTAATAACTGGCACTAACAATACAGACAGCATAAACCATGTATCATAAAACCAGTAAAATATATAGCTAAAAGAGTGGCTATCCTCTTACCTCGATATTTTAGAGATATAGTCTAGACCTCTTGCTTTGTTATCAGACAGCTTGCTTGTAGCTTGGTGCACCTCATGTGAATTTATCATTATTGGTTCATCACCCTCAATATTATCCACATTTAAATGTCTCCATAACTCTACAATAATATCAGCACCAGAGACTCCATCTACAGTACATGGAATAGATATTCTGCAATTGTTTTGAGTTCTTACTTCTTTCCAAAAATCATTAATATTATTATTTAAAAGCTTCTTAGCCATAGAATCAGCCCTCAGTGCTTGCTAATTTTTACAAATGAAACAAATGGCATACTTGTCTCTTGCATTTGTACGTATCTTGTACTCAAGCTCAGGCCCTTGTCTGGGTCTACCTGCCATAACCCATGATTTAGTAGCTTCTTGAGCTTCAGCATGGTACTCAGCTACATACTTATTCCAGCCTGGCCTGATATTCTGTATCCTATTTTTAAGCTTACAATAGACTTACAAAGAGGGGTAAAACCAATTAAAATATGCACACACACACACACACACACACAGAGAGAATGAAGTATTAGACCAGATGCACATCATAATGCAACTAAAGTTGTTTATTCCTTGTCGGTTGTTACATGTTTCCGCTCCAGTTTATGTTCTGGTTTCCATCCTGTTTATTTTAGTTTGTTTTGTTTCCTGGTTATTTGTCTTGCCCTGTTCCACGTTTATCCTGTTTTGTATTTGTTTTCATTTCATTAAAGCATGCTGCACTTAGATCCTCCTTCCTTGCAACAGAACAACCGACTGAACCGAAATAGATCTAGCAGTGACCTTTATTCAGTTAAGCCGAGCAAACTTACCCATAAAAGAATAGTCATGTCTATTTTGCATCCTGGCCAGATACACAGAATTTTCTGATTCCACACTGAAATCGACGTATCGAATTGGACTCATCTCACACCAGTGGAGGGACTTGCCGGTGACCGGAGATTACACGAGGAAGGAATATGTAGAGCTAATATTAACAACATTCGCTTCAGAGTATCCTACTCTCTCAATCCCTATATCCGAGTCTGCTGCACGGCAGGTCACAGTCACGTCCGAGTCTGCTCCACGCCAGGTCACAGTCACGTCCGGGTCTGCTCCACACCAGGTCACTGACACGTCCGAGTCTGCTCCATGCCAGGTCACATTCATGTCCGAGTCTGCTCCACGGCAGTTCACAGTCACGTCCATGTCTGCTCCACGGCAGGTCACACGGCACATCTGCTCCACGGCAGGTCACAGTCATGTCCGAGACTGCTCCAAGCCAGGTCACATTCAAGTCCGCGTCTGCTCCACGGCAGGCCACTGACACGTCCGAGTCTGCTCCATGCCATGTCACAGACATGCTAAGTTTGCTCCATGACAGGTCACAGTCACGTCCGAGTCTGCTCTACACCAGGTCACTGACACGTCCGAGTCTGCTCCATGCCAGGTCACATTCATGTCCGAGTCTGCTCCACGGCAGTTCACAGTCACGTCCAAGTCTGCTCTACGGCAGGTCACAGTCACGTCCATGTTTGCTCCACGGCAGGTCACACGGCACATCTGCTCCACGGCAGGTCACAGTCATGTCCGAGTCTGCTCCACGGCAGGTCACAGTCATGTTCGAGTCTGCTCCATGCCAGGTCACAGTCACATCTAAGTTTGCTCCATGCCAGGTCACAGTCACATCTAAGTTTGCTCCACGCCAGGTCACAGTCACGTCCGAGTCTGCTCCACGCCAGGTCACAGTCACGTCCGAGTCTGCTCCACGGCAGGTCACAGTCACGTCCGAGTCTGCTCCATGGCAGGTCACAGTCACGTACGATTCTGGTTCATGCCAGGTCACAGTCACAGTCACTTCCGAGACTTCTCCACGCCAGGTCACAGTCACGTCCGAGTCTGCTCCACGGCAGGTCACAGTCATGTCCGAGTCTGCTCCACGGCAGGTCACAGTCATGTTCGAGTCTGCTCCATGCCAGGTCACAGTCACATCTAAGTTTGCTCCATGCCAGGTCACAGTCACATCTAAGTTTGCTCCACGCCAGGTCACAGTCACGTCCGAGTCTGCTCCACGCCAGGTCACAGTCACGTCCGAGTCTGCTCCACGGCAGGTCACAGTCACGTCCGAGTCTGCTCCATGGCAGGTCACAGTCACGTACGATTCTGGTTCATGCCAGGTCACAGTCACAGTCACTTCCGAGACTTCTCCACGCCAGGTCACAGTCACGTCCGGGTCTGCTCCACGCCAGGTCACAGTCACGTCCGAGACTGCTCCACGCCAGGTCACAGTCACGTCCAAGTCTGCTCCACGGCAGGTCACAGTCACATCTGAGTCTGCTCCACGCCAGGTCAGTCACGTCCGAGTCTGCTGCACGCCAGGAAGCTGGGAGCCACCTATTGGGGGGGGGGGGGGGTAATGTTACAATTCTCTGTTGTTTACCCTATGTTTAGCCTCTGTCATCTGTTTCCCCCTGGACAACACTTCCCATTATTTCCTGCCCTGATCGCTACCAGCTGTTCCCTATTGTTTTCACCTGTCTTCTATTACCTCATTTATCCTCCTGTATATAATGCCCTGTTGTCTGTCCTTCCTAGCAACAATATAATCTAACTTTTTGAGAGATGTGTCTGCTGCTGATCCACACACCATACAACCTACAATAGTCTAATGCTGATCTAATTAATACACTGTATGTGGCCCTCAAAGCAGTCCTGTCTGCCCCCCATTCACTTCCAACTAAACACCTCATTGCATTTAGTACTTTATTACATTTGTCCAGTATTTACTGAATATGTACTACCTGTGGTTAAATTGGCTTTTGTAGGGAGGGGGAGCCCTTATTTACGGTGAATGGTCATCATTCAAAATCCAGCCGTAAAATGACTTAATGTGTTTTTACACCAAAGGGGCTCTTTTTCCAGTATTAATGTGTAAGGTAGGGTTGAGAAGTTATTCAAACAAAGACAAATACTTTACAATTCACTTAATTTATTATCATTTTTTTACCTTGATTGTTAACAGGCTCTCAGCGGTTTTCACCCTCTAAAAATGTATGAAATGAACATGTTTGAAAATATTTGTTGGCAAATATGTAAACATCTTTTTATACAAAAATTATGTTGATTTAAAGTGCTCATATTATGCTTTTTGGCTTTTTCCTTTTCCTTTATTGTGTTATATATCTTTTTTGTGCATGTTATAGGTTTACAAAGTCCAGCCCAAAAGGACTTACTATCTCCAACAGAAAACACTGTTCACAAACTGCTCCAAACAGCTCTCTTGTAGTCCAGCCTTTACTTCCGTGACCAACGTGTGTCACTTTGTAACACAGTTATAATGCTCACCTAGCTGCTAGCATGGCACGCCCTCTGCAATTGACTAGCTAGCAGTGCTTACCTAGCTACTGAGCATGTGCAACTCCCAACAAAGATAAAACAGAAGTGGGATGCCTCACAGAGAGCTCAACACACAGGGTGAAAAGAGGAGCTGCAGCAATGTGCAGTACAACAAAAATATGGTGTTTTCTGAAAATTAAACCATGTAAACCTATTCTGGTACAACCTCTAAATACAAATATGAACCTGAAAGTGAGTATAATATGAACACTTTAAAAGGATCAGGGCCAATATCTTTGGCAGTTATGTTATGTTTGATTTAATCACACTGACACTGGAGGTAATTACTCAACATCATTCTTTTGATATGGCAATTCCAGCATAACTTAACCAAAAAAAAATCTTCCAGGGTCTGCTTCACGTTTATTCAGCGTCTGAATGAACACAATCAGCTTATGTTTAATCTTTTTTTTTAAACTATCAACAGAGATAGATTTATAGCATTTAAAAAAAAAATAAAATAAATTGTTACGTGTAAGCTTTGTTACGTGTAAGGCAGTTAGCTGAGTTCACCATAAGTGTTTTGACAAGGGAAGGTCAAAAGGTCAAGCTGCATAATAGATTTTTCGAATGTGTCGAATATCCAGCGTCCAATATAAAACCAACTTTACCACGGTGGATCTTGTGGTGGTTTTGCCTCAATGTCAACTAACGTAGCTAACGTTACTGAGCTCGCTAACATTAACGTTAGCTCAATTGAACGGTTAAACATACAGACAGCTGACATTTCTTTCAGCTGAAACTTTTTTTTTTTTTACCTAGATTTATTGTTTTCCTATCACATACCGGAGCAATGGAGAGGCACCATCTGTCCAGAAGAGGCAGACAGAGGTTCAAGACTGTGAACAAAGGACTTCAGTGGTAGCTGCTTGTTCGCTCTAGCCGTTGGCGGGTTTCCATGGTAACGTGGCTGTTATGCTTAGAATTGTGACAGTTTTCCCTTGATGGCTGTGGGCGGAGTACTGAACCAGCGATTAATGCATTTATGACGTCTGATAGTTCCATGTAGCCTGGGTGTCTCTGTGTAGTCTTGCTAATTATTCAGTCTCATATGCCATGTATTTGCCAGGAGTCAGGAGATATTCAAGTGGAATAACAATATTTGGTGCTGAAGGGAGACGGAGCTGAGCTCCGGTAGGGTGTGTTGTGGACCTGAGGAGGCAGAGCTGCGCTCCGGCCCAATTTAACCTCTGTGTACTACCCATGTAATTCTTTGATCATACCATAACACTAGAAACTTAAAGTGCTTCACTCTTTCCAATTCTTGATTATATAATTTTAGTTTTACCTCAGTACCAATTATTTTCCTTGTGAAGAACATTGTCTTTGTCTTGTCAAATGAAAATTTAAAACCCCATGTTGCCCCGCCATATGCAAAAAGTGAAAAACCCCTCCTATTCTCTATTTCCATAAATACATATATTATCATTATGGAGAATAATAAAGGGCTTAATATGCTTCCTTGAGGTGTTCCATTTTCAACAACAAATTTTCCTGAATATCTCTTTCCTATTCTGACTTGAATTTCCCTCCCTTTTAAAAAGTCCTTTTATATATCTGACCTTTGATACCTAATTTACAAAGTCTCATTTGTAATCCTTCTTTCCACATCATACCGTATGCCTTCTCTATATCAAAGAAGACATCCACTACACTTTCTCTGTTTATTTGTTCTTTTCTTATTTCATGTTCAAGACATAAAGCTAGATCCGTGGTATTTTTTCCTCTCGTAAAGCCACTGTGGTATTTGGATATATACCCTTTATTTTCTATATAATATGTTAACATTTCATTTCTAATTTTCTCATTTATTTAGCAGATGTTGGATGTTAAAGCAATTAAAAAATATAATAATATAATTATTATATTAAAAAAATATAATTACCAGGGTTTAGGCAATCTCTTCCTGGTTTGCATATTGGAATTACAATAGCCTCCTCCTTCCAGCTTTGTGATAATTTCCCTTCGTCCCAAAATGTATTATACAGTTCGAGTAAAATATTTTTTGATGATTCACTGAGATGGTTTATCATTATGTAACAAATCTGACATCTTGAGAGAGTGATTCAGTTCTGTCTTTGTAAATGGCACATTTAGTAAGTCATTATTATTTTTTCATGCTGTAATAACTCTCCGCTATTGTAGTTTCCCTTCCTCTTTTCCACTCTTCACTAATATTGTCTGAAATGTGAATTTTGACAAAAGTTTTTGCCAGCATTTCTGCTTTCTCCTTATCTCTCACTGCTGTTGTTTTACCATCGTTTAGGACTGGGTACCCATACTCTCCTTTAATCCCTTCAAATTTGATCAATTCCTGTCTCCCCACTGAGTCACAGAATTTCCTCCAGAAGTCCTTCTTTTAATTTGTTATTATTCTCCTTCCATTTCTTGCATCCTTTTACGTTCAATAAGATTCTGAAAACTGTGATTCATTTTCAAGATTTTAAAAGCTTTATTTTGAGACTTAATTGCTTCATCACATTCCTTTGTCCACCATGGTACAATCTTTTTTTTCCTCCCTTCTTCTGCATAGCTGAATAGCTTTACAAATAGCATCATTTATATTGTCAACATTTCCATGAATATAAATTTTTTGCATTACTTGGTCACTAATATACCTACATTTCTCCCAGTCAGCACTGCTGAAAATCATCCTGTATCATATTGGTCAAATATTCCCTGTTTTTTGTCTTGTCTTTTATGTTGAAATTCCTTTAGTTCCTGTTTCCTGTTTTTTTTTAGTCCTTTGTAGTTTCATTTTATGATTGGTTTTCCCCTGATTGTTACCACAGGTGTTCCCTTGTTTGCCCCTGTGTATTTAAGTCCTTGTTTTCCCGGTTTCCTTTGTCAGTCTTTGCATGTTTTGTTTGATGCTCTGTGCTTGGTTCACTGTATTTTGGTTTTCTTTATGTTGAGTTTGCTTATTCTTTGTCAGTAAAGCTGTGTTTTAGATCCTCATTCCTGCCTCTTCACAATATTCTTCTAAACTGAGTGGTGGTGGTGTAGTGGGCTAAAGCACATAACTGGTAATCAGAAGGTTGCTGGTTTGATCCCCACAGCCGCCACCATTGTGTCCTTGAACAAGGCACTTAACTCCAGGTTGCTCCGGGGGAATTGTCCCTGTAATAAGTGACTGTAAGTCGCTTTGGATAAAAGCGTCTGCCAAATGCATAAATGTAAACTGCGACCTACTTCAATCACAATTGGATAGTGGTCACTTCCTATAGTTATTCCTCTAACATCTTCCCATGAGCAAACACCTGCAAATGAGTGACACTAGTGTGAGATCACTGGCCGATTCTTTACCTGTTCTGATATTAAATCTTGTAACAATTCTGTCATTTAGGCCTACTAGAATTTTAATCTCCATTAATTCAATCACCATTCCATTGTCGTCATTACAATTAAAATCCCCACAATATATCTCTCTTCCTCCTAAATTAAGAGTTCATTCATTAGTTCTACTAAAGCTTACTACAGGGATTGTAAGAGTTTACAATTTTTATATTTCCTTTTGTCCAAACTTCTATTATATATTCCAATTCGGTTCCTTTCCCCAGAACTCAATATTGTATTCCTTCCTTTACAAGTATTATACACCCTCCTCCACTTCCCTCTCCTCTATCTCTGCAGATACTATCATAGACTTTAATATTAAAATCTAATGCTGGCTTAAGCCAGGTTTCTTGAACATATGATTTCTAGTTTCTTTAATGAATCCTTTAAACTCTTGGCCATTTGCTATTAAACTTCCAATGCAGAATATTCCGATTCTTATCACTTGGGTCTCCTGGCTTCCCATCTGCTTGTGTATTATTGATATGCTCCCAGGATACATCTTTTATACACAAAAACTTACATAACCAATGTACAACATCAGGTTATCCACTGTCAGTACTATATCAGTTTTCTCTGTTTGATTTACCTTTGATCTCGAAATGTGATTAACTTTGTTTCATCTCTTCTCCTTTGTCCTTGTACCCACTTCACTGCCTCTGGATAGCTTTTGTTGTTAACTGCGTTCACTTGCTCAATTTCTTACTGACATCACAACCGCCATATGTTACCCTGTGTTGCCCACCACAGTTAAAACATTTATCCTGCATGTTCACCTCCATTGAGACACATCTGCTTTCCTTTGCACACCGCTGCTATATGAACATACCTCTGGCATTTGTGACAGTGAAGCGGGGGAGGGATATAGGGCCTACAGTAACAGGGAAGCTCACACATCCAATTCTAACTTTTTCTGGGAGTACAGTCTCAAACTCCAGAAGAACAGACAAACTATCAACCCTTTCACCATTAATTATTTTGAGCAACCTCTTTATTCTATTCAGCTCGCCCTAAAAATACTCTGTTGGAGTTTTTCCAAGTCTTCATTTACAGAAATACCTCCCCGCAACACTCTCACCCAGAATCCTTCTTTCACTCACTATTTTCTTGCAAATATTTTTCATATGCATCTGTTCTTCCATTTGACATGTTACCAACAAGTTTCCATCTCTCAAAATCTTGGCCATTTCCACCTCTCCTAGCTTCTTTTTCAATTCCATAGACCAGTGTTTCCCAACCTTTTCTTATTCATGGCACCCTTAGAAAAGTTGCAAAACAACACCCCTGCTGTTTGAGTGTGCATTGCACAAGGGAAACACATCAAGTTGGCCCTTTTCAACAAAAGAACGCCAGAGGGTGAGCTTGGACCTGAAGCCTCGCAATTTGTCGGTAGAAGTGAGAATATTTTCATTGAGATGCTTAAAAACATCGGCGAGATATGCAAGTTTTGAACACCATTCCATGTCTGCAATTAACTCTGCATATCCTGAATTCTCCTGATTAAGGAACGTTTTTAGCTCTTCCCTCAGTTCGTAGAGTCGTGCCAAAACCTTGCCGCGTGATAGCCATCGAACGGCCGTATGTAACAACAAGCTCTGATGTTCCGCTCCCATTTCCTCAAATAAAATCGAAAATAGACGGCTCTTCAGTGGGCGTGCCTTGATAAATTTAACTACATCTACTGCTCTGTCCAGTACATCGGAGAGTTCCTTCGGGAGCGTTTTTGCTACCAGTGCCTCCCTATGTAAAAAGCAGTGAGTGGCCTTCACATGTGGGTTTTGCGCTCTCACTCTGCTAATGAAGCCCTTCGTTCTCCCTGTCATGGCAGCGGCGCCATCAGTAGCCTACATAAACTGTGACAGTCCTTCCAATTCAACCCCCCCCTGTTCAAGATATTCTGTTGTCACACGATATATTTCTTCTCCCGTTGTTTTTTCAGGCATTGATTTACAAAATAAAAAAGTTTCTCTAATACTGTCACCATCTACGAATCGAACATTTGCCAGGAGCTGTGCGTGCCCACTAATGTCAGTCGACTCATCCAGCTGCAAGGAAAATTTGCCGCTGGATCGGATTTTTTCCAAAACCACACTTTCAATGTCTGAAGACATGTCTTCTATTCGCCTGCTAATTGTGTTGTTTGACAGGGGAACCTTTGATATTTCTTTCGCTGCTTGTGGGCCTAGCATGGTGTTAACGATGGCTTTGCGTGCAGGTAAGATTACAGTCTCAGCGATCGTGTGGGGTTTTTTCGATTTAGCTACTATTTCAGCCACAAGATAGCTTGCCTTTAATGCTTTCTCAGACACTTTTGCACTCTTCATCATAATTTCCTCGTGTTTTTCGTGTTGCATTTTCAGTCGAATAAAATATTCTGCATCCTTGCTCACTAGAGATGGGTGATTTTTTGTCAGATGCCGTTTCAGTTTGCTAGGCACCATTGATTCATTCAACAATTTGTCTCCACATACCAGACACAGAGGAAGAGGACATGATGGATCTCCGATAAAGATGAAGCCATATGACAAGTAATTGTCGATATATTGTCTTTTCTTCTTCTTACTGCTGCTCTCAGCGGCCTGCTCTGGACTGTTACATGAGGAAGTTGACGGCCCAGAAGCATCTGGAGCTTTTCTTTTTAGAAATCTGTCCATATTCTTTTGCACTACACACGCATCGTCAAGGATAAAACACTACATTTTTTTTAATTTAGTCTTATTTGGTATTTCAGACATTAGATATTCCTAATATTTATTAATTGGTTTATTTATATTTTATCATAAAAAGACCCCTGCTCTCGTCAGGCGGCACCCCGGTTGGGAAACACTGCCATAGACAACACTATCCGACTTGGATTAACATGTTCATCTTCCTTTCTAAAATTAAGGATTATTTTAAATTCTCTTTCACAACCTTTTTCCGAATAACTCTACTGCCTTCATCTGAACTGTTCTCTTCTAAGATCATTTTACTACATTGACTGTAAACTTCCTTAATCTCGCCTGTGTTTTTCCCCTTTCCTCGTCCTTTTCCACTAGACACTGGAATCCAGTTATCAAAATCCATATCATCATCATCTCTTACCTCAGTCACCATTCTGATCAAGTCACAAACCAGATTATACCAACTGCCAAGTCAAAAGTCCAGAAGTTCGACACACAGGCTCATATTCGAGACCTCTGAGGCATGTTTCCGATTCCCAACCAGAAATTTTAAATGCAGTTAATATGTCTGCCGGTACCTACTTCACAATGTTAAATAGTAGGGTACTACTGTAGTTATTTTGAATAACCATTATTTTAATTCACTCAAAAATCACTGCTGTCTCAAAATTATTTGTATTAGTTGACTAAATTTACATTATAACTATTGCCCCTATGTTTTCACAATATCACTATAAACTTCCTGGGGGCCTTTTACCCCAAGTATGGGTTAAAAGGCCCCTTCACCACCTTTAAAAATTAATCATTTCAATCAAATCAACTTTATGTTATTATTTATTTTCCCACAAATTATGTTGCCCATTAATATTCAATAAAAATAAATCAATTTTGTGACCAGAAAAAGCTAATTTTCCTTAGTGTTCCTTTAGCCCTGTTGTACTACATATGATCCCATTACATAGCAAATTTGTATATAAATGTTGATTCACCAAACTATGCAATACAAACAATTGACAAACACATTTGAATTTTGTTACTAAATATTGTTTTTTTAATTTTGCTGATGTAGATTAGAGTCTTAATCTCAGTCTCATCACAATTATGTAATCAATTATGCACTGCAAGGGGATCCTTCTCACCCTAGTATGCAAGCCAGACCAAACCCTACTTGGAATGTACACTGTGTCCTGTTCGTGTTTGTTGCTATAATACTTTGGCCCCAAATAATGCATAGCTGTGTTTATGTTCATTTATGTTCATGTATGAATACACATTTCAATATTGTTGCACACATTAATAGACATTAAATAAACATTTCATTGTACATATAGTATTGGTGTGTATGTGTCTAGACCCCTTACCTTTTGAGACTCACATACATGTGTGTGGTAAAAAAAAGTGGATGAAAGGGACTAAAATTAGATTTCCATTAATGTAACTTACAGATGGTCTCAAATACACCAAAATATGCAAATGCATCACAATTTGAAACAGACATTATAGAATGAAAAGTGCCAGACTCTGGATAATCTGAAATGTGTAATGGTCACACTTTCTGTAACATATCATTCATATATACAACAGTTATTTCCGGTCCTCGAATCTGATTGGACGAGAGACGTTCCATGAGCTCTGATGTTCCGACACCATCAGCACTCGGACGCTTCACTGTGTGTATCACTCCGCTTGTGCTCATGCTGTTCTAAACAAAAAGTGTAAGAGTAGTGCATATGTGTTAAGAGTTACTGTATAAGTGTCTCTTACATGTATTTTTTATTTTATTTTTTGACATTACATATGTTAGCCAGCAGGTGGAGGCAAAAGATAATTTTTGTGTTTAATATGAGCAGTGGGTAACATGAAGTGAATCCGTCAGTTATTGTTTACATACAACAGCACTCTGTGATCGCTCGTATTAATACTACTACACAACTACAGCTAGAATATAGCTTTAAACAGCTTTAAACTAACAACTTCAGCATTATGGCTCATCACAGCTGAGAGACACAACAGACAGATTAATTACACAACTCATTACTAACCTCTTACTGGAGTTTCCACATAGGAGAAAAAGTACTGTTCAAAATGGCAGAGGACATTGCGGTTTCTGTAGTGTATGGTGTGTATGTGTGTACAAGAGTTTGTGTGAGTTCACGTGTCTTTGTGTGCGTGCCTGTGTGTGTGAGAAAATAGGCGCATCACTGTTTGGTCGACTCTTCCGTCTTTTTGTGGCAGGAATTGATGTACTTTGCTGCTAGTGAAATGCAGTCTCTTTGTTCACCAAATAAATATTGAGCTTGTGCATCATTCTTCAACTTTTTTGAAGTTGGGACAAATAATTTCAAATTTGGGAAATAATTGTTTTCGAATTTCATTATAATTAGGGCAGGTGGTTAAGAAGTGCAGCTCTGTTTTTATTTGTCCTTGGCTACAGTACGGGCATAACCTGCCCTCTGTCTGTATCTGCCCTTCTCTATCGCCAGGATGTGGTCACTCAGTCTGTACCTCATCATGCGTTTCCTCAGTTTGTGGTCTCTGACTGTGCTCAGGTATTAACAAATAACATTGTAGTTTGCTTTGTTTTTGTGTTTCATTCCAATAAATTTGGTAGTTTTCTTTTTGTTCATGAATCATTTGGTTGGGTCGGATTGTGTGGATGAGGGTGTCAGTGTCATGTTAGTCTGTTTGTGGAGCCTCAGGACCAGCTGAATGAGGAGACTTCCTCTCTCTCTCTCTCTCTCTCTCTCTCTATCCTTGTTCATCCAATAACTTGTTTGAAACAGCACAAGCCGTAATGTTAACAAATAACAAATGTTATTTTTTACAAATTTAAACAATTAATAATCTCTAATGAACAAAACAATAGTTACATAGATGTATTAAGCCAAGTTATTTATTTATCCATCTATTTATTTATTCAGTTAATGCATATTAACTAGCCTAATGCAGACACAGGCTGAGTTCAGAATTGCGTACCTATACTACATATCTGTCTGTGGCAGAAATAGTAAGAGTAGTATTGTGTATTGCAATTTTGAACTCAGCCTCACTCATACATCAGACATGCAAGCTAATAATGTTTACAATATAATTTAAAGGCACATTTTAAAGGTTTTTTTATATGTACATCTTACAATGACACCTAGGGGTGTTGATGCAGCATTTATTAAACAATAGTTTTTAGTAACCCGTCACATTCTGTTGACTTTTGTTCTGTGCTTTTATGTTGAAATTCCTGTTTAGTTCCTGTTTGGTTTTTGGTAGTTCCTTGTAGTTCCATTTTTTGATTGGTTTTCCCCTGATTGTCTCCCATTCCCTGATTGTTTCCCCAGGTGTTCCTAGTTTTCCTTTGTATATTTAAGCCCTTGTTTTCCCCTATCTATTGGTCTGTTATTTCATGCTTTTTCCTAAAAAATGTGTTTTGTGCTAAATTCCCAGTGTTTTTCTTTGTTCCTAGTTTTCTTGCTTTTGGTTTAAATAAAGAGCTGCACTTAGATCCTCTTTCGTTGTCTGTCATCACAGAATAATAGACCAATAGATAGGGGGAAACAAGGGCTTAAATATACAAAGGAAAACTAGGAACACCTGGGGAAACAATCAGGGAATGGGAGACAATCAGGGGAAAACCAATCAAAAAATGGAACTACAAGGAACTACAAAAACCAAACAGGAAACAGGAACTAAACAGGAATTTCAACATAAAAGCACAGAACAAAAGTCAACAGAATGTGACAGAACCTACATTTACAGTAGGCCATGATTAATTTAATCCATGAATGAAAGTGTCCAATAACAGGATGGTAAACCTTTTAAAAGTAGTTTTTAAAGTTAAACTTTTTAAATGAGGGGGGGAGGGGGAAACTGTGTGCACCTTTAAGGCATTTAGCAGACATTATTTTCCAGCATCTGAGGTTGATACAGATAGTTTGACCATTACAACACTAACAAAAAATACCTTAACAATGAGACTGCCTAGTGTTATTGTGAACTGAGAAAGTATTAATTTAATTCCAAATAAATTCTTTCAATTCTAGAATGTGTCTGGAATCTCTGTCAAGGAAGCTTACCTTTAATGCATTACATGGTATCATCTCAAAGTAAGATTTACAGTTACTGTAAATTGATACATGCAATGTATTTTGTCATGATTAGATGTTTAGTGTTATCTAGAATTATGCATCTAATCACTTATATATTATGTAGCATATGCTTTCATTATATAAAAAGAAGCATTCTTCTGCTCAAAGGTCAATCTAGTGGGCTTATCTTCATGATAAGCCCAAGCACTACATAAATATGCCTTTGAAGTATGTGTAAGTATACTTTGCCAAGTATACTTACACATACATGGAATTTGTCTTGGTGAGGACAGAGACAGAGATAATAATACAAATATAGAATAAAAATAAAAGTGAATATAATATAATATATATATGGAAATACACAATAGGACAATATATATATATATATACACAAATCTATTATATACAGATGTAAGGGAATGTAATGGCAGAAAAGTTGTGGTATGGATAAATATAAATAGACTAAGCTGTGTATTGCACATAATAATTGCTCAATGGGGCAGTTTTAACTGTTCATAAGCTGGATAACCTCAGGGAAAAAACTGTTCCTGTGCCTGACTGTTCTGGTGCTCAGAGCTCTGTAGTGCCGTCCAGAAGGCAACAGTTCAAAAAGGTAGTGGGCTGGATGAGTGGGGTCCAGAGTGATTTTTCCAGCCTTTTTCCTCACTCTGGCAGTGTACAGTTCTTGAAGGAAGGGCAGGGGGCAACTAATAATCCTCTCAGCAGTCCGAACTGTCCTCTGTAGTCGATGTCATAGCTGAACAAAACCAGACAGTTACTGAAGTGCAGAGGACAGACTCAATGACTGCTGAGTAGAACTACACAACATCTGCTGGGCCTTTTTCAAAATGGAGTCAATGTGAGTCTCCCACTTCAGGTCCTGTGAGATGTAGTGCCCAGGAACCTGAATGACTCCATTGCTGCCACAGTGCTGTTTAGAATGGTGAGGGGGGTCAGTGTTGGGGTGTTCCTCCTAAAGTCCACATCATCTCCACCGTTTTGAGCCTGTTCAGCTCCAGGTTGTTTTGACTACACCAGATGGCCAGCTGTTCAACATCCCTTCTATATGCAGAATCATCATCATCTCGGATCTCACTAGCTGCTGCCTGTCTGTCAGAAAGCTGGTGATCCACTGACAGATAGACATGGAAACAGAGAGCTGGTGTAATTTAGTCCGGATAAAGAGGTATTTCAATAATTTTTAAATGTTGCTTTTTCATTTATTGTTAGCAATGTCCTAAAGCAATGTATTATATATATTTTTATATCAATGTATGAGAAAGGTCATTTTAAAAAGTGCATTGTAGGGCAGATGAAACGGGCATCTGAATGTTTTATGAAATCCTTATATAATAAAAAAAATATTAAATTACAAAGCCAATGGGCGAATCCAAATCCAGTTAGCGAAGTGTACAAGTGATGATCACTTCGAGGAAGCGACTGTTTTTGAACACGTGACCCTGAGTGGCGTGTCCTCGGGATATATTTTAAAGCAAGGTAGTCGAACAGAACATATTACATGTTCAAAACTCGGGCAAGCACTATAGCCCTTTTATAACAGATATTTCTCCTCCACAGTTTACATTCGTCCTCATACAATAGATAGTAGACAGCCATAAGCAGAGAGATAAAGAGGAAAAGAGAGATACTTTTATCTTTTATTATGTTTTATTTATTATTAAGACCTTTTATGCACCAAATAACTTTCGGCGGGAAATGTTCATCCATGTATTTTATATACATGTATATACAAATATATTATTATTATTAAAACAACACCAGTACGCAATTTTAAGAAGACACAGAAGGCAGAGTTTGAAAAAAAAACGTATTACAAAAAGCATATTTATTTGCAGCAACGACACAAAAAGACATTCCTGTCGTCATAACAGCTGCGCTGCGTCGTCATGGTAACGTTTCAGGCGAAGATAAAGTGGAAGTGACGTATGTCTTTCATTACTCCCTTCATGTCTACATATTATGTTTGTATATTGTTATGTATATTTTGATAAGTCACTTGTGATTTGTATCCTTTTTTTTTTTGCAATAAAGATGATAAAGATGGAGGAAAAAAAAAGAGTGTTCAAAAAATGAAAACAAAAAAGTGTTCAAAACAGCAGGGATGCTCACTTCCGTTTGGAATTCGCCCAATGTGTCACTGTCCTCTTATGTGTCCTCTCTCTGATATGGGCGTGGCAGAGAAACACAACAGTACGAGTCGCGCATGCACACATTACTGCGAGTGTTTGCCTGTAGTGATCAACCCTCACAGCAATGAGTAGAAAGCAGCACAGCAGCAGAGTCACGGATGAATCGCACACGAAACAACTTACTTTGATTTCAAGGCAGACGAAGAATGGTCAAAACGTCGTGAGGGTGGGAGGTGTGACGGGTTTGTCCTGTTTTTCCCCTGTTCCTCTTGCTGTTTAGATGGTATGAGAGCTCAGAGCATTGCCTTGGGTTGATCAGAGAAGAGTGGGAGGGAGGTGGCCATCATCAATCTCAACAGCACCGGCGCCATCGCATCACAACGCTTTGTGTTACAGTAAGTTTATCCATGGAGCTAGCTACACCGACACGAGCACAAACATATAAGCAAGAAATTATTTGTTTTATTTTATGCATCACTGGACCACAGTCACGGCTATGCTTAGCGCTGCGACCTGCAACGTTAGGATTGGGGAATCGGTGTTTTCTTTTAAAGTGTAAAGCTTAATTGTGACCTCACTTGTTCTTAGATATAAAACAAATCATAACACCTCTATGAAGGCTGTGATGGAACTCTGAGACGGGTTTTTTCGAGGGAGCCGCTTAGATGGGTAAACAAACAAAAAAAATCGTTTACATTTCTTAGTTGAACATGGCATGATTGGTCAACTGGTTTTCATATCAGTACATTTGGGATGCTCAATGTGGCCGTTTAACTTCTCGCTCAAACCTTAGTGAAGGGCGTTTTAAAAACCAATGGGCAAGTGATGTAGTCTATTTACTCAGATGTTTGCAAATCAGGAGTTTCTTTGAGCCTTTTTGAAATATCAGGAACTACCTTGCATTTAGTTAAGAGAGGAAATACAGTCAGGCTTCTCATTTGCCTTTGTCGGGCAGGTGCACAGCCTTTGGGATTGAAATGAATTTGGATGCCAGCTGGTTGGCCTGCAAAGCACAAGCTTGAACCCGACAGCTGTCACTCGAGTCACTGATAACAGTGGGGTGAAACAGCTCCTTGTCTGTATTGTTTATTGATCATGATAGGATGAAGTGGCCCTGAGGTTCATTTTAACATGGTGTTTGTTGGTATGCTTGCTACACTGTACAGACAGTTTAGGTAGCTTAGCTTCATTTTATTATTCAATGCTAGACAGACATACATTCAGGCACTCTTTGTTCAAGTTTTTGACGATTATTTGCATCATTAGCAATCAGTGTTATTTTTATGAATAATAATACAATAATATTAACACTATTATTATTGGAGTGTGCGTTAAGTACTTAAGTATTTTTTTGGTCCATTATAAATGATGGTGCCAGTCAATTGCAGATCTAGTTCGTCCACTTTTGAGCTGGTGGATGGATTATTTTTTATTTTTTTGACCTGCGATCTGTGAGATCAATAATTTGGTAAATAAACAACGTGTCAGACACAATTTCTCCACTCGAAAACTCATCTGTCTCTCTCACAGTCAATCTCAGACTAACAATATATTCAAATGTTTAAAATCTTCAGAATCATTCGGCATCACATGTGTTAATGGGAACAGATCTATTTTTCCTCTCACAATAAATCTGGGAGCTCAAAAGATTTTATACACTGGAAAAATGAACAAAACAGAATACCTGTGAGATCAACAAATGGGGAACAAGCAACATGTCAGACAATTTCTCCACTCCACAACTCATCCTAAAGTGCAAAAATAAAAATGTGTCTTCTATCGTGCACTCTCCAACCACATCAGCGCTAGCAAAGCTAGCTTTCATCTTTCTTAAATTAACTGATAGAGAAAACACTGATAACTTGAAATACAACAGCATTATTATTATATCATTATATCATTATTTGCATCCCAGTGCAACTTTCAATATTAACTTTTATTTTTCTCTCTTTTCACAGGTTGGGCAAAACTGAAATTTGGAGTGTGGAATGAGAATTTTGGGTGAGGGAGACAGAAACCGGTTCACGAGTAAGTGTCTTAATCGCTCATGTGTATTAGCATAATGTTGCCGGGCGTGGGTGTATTTGGAACAGGGCAGACAGTGCGCACCCTGGTGCCATTACTCCAAAAAGAGGGCTTTCCTGTTCCGGCTGTTTGGGGTCATATGCAAGAAGAGGCAGAGTCACTGGCCAGTGAGTTGGACATTCCCTTCTTTACCAGACAGACTGATGATGTACTGCTACATCCAGAGGTCCATCTTGTTTGTATATTGACACCTCCACCACATACACGTCAGATTGCGGTAAAAGCTCTAGGTGAGACTTATCCATTCTTCAATGTATACATTAAATCTTTCCCTTCCTCTTCTGATCTTAATTGTCCATGTCAACTCAGGGGAATGGGTTGGGTTCCTTCCTGGATTCGAACAGTGTTTACTGGTCTGCTGTTTACATTACTTTTTGGCACTAGCTAAAGTGAATGCTTTCCTGCATGCTGATCAAATGTTTCCCAGTGCAATCTCAGACCACAGTAAAGCCCCATAAGTGTAAGATTGTGATTATAAAGCAGTTGCTTCAAGCTGAATTTTTCTAGGGATAAGGGCATTTTCACGTTCACACCCCAAAATTAAAAGCTATGATTTTCTATGGAGGTGCACACACCGGCATCACCGCTCGGCGTCTGTCGGTGGCACCACATTGCAAAACTTGCATAGTTTCCTATTAAATTCACCCCAAATCATTATCAGTGGACATAGATTATTTACTTTGGCCATCACTAGATGGTACATTGTGTATATTGGTGCGTTCAAGTCTTCATAATTAAGAGGTCGGAGATTGTGAATATGATGTGATGTGCGTTCAAGTGATTTTAGTTGGAAATAACAGACACGTTGTGCAATTTCATTTTTCTTTTCTCATACTGCCAAAGACTGGAAGCTTTTTTTAGCATCAGTGCAACAGTGAAAGCTGCACATTAGGTGTGTAATTAATGCTTTATCTATCTAGTTTATCATTCTTGTGCGGCTACATATAATGATGGGAAATGTAGTTTTATTGCACAAGCCTGCCGCTTCATAAACCAGCTAAAATTTGTTTCTGGCAAGCTTTATTGTTATTCTTCATTAACAGTACAGCATACAGACTGAACAGCACAGTCAAAATCTGCAAGCAAAATGGAATTATTACCAATAACAATTTGCTTCCGCCATGATTCTTAACTCGACACACCCCCAACTCGGAAAGTCGAGGCTTGTAATTACGACTTTTTAGTAGTGTTCATGCACACTCAACTTGCAAATGAGATCATTCCGACTAGACTTGAACACACCAGTGCATCTTTCATATATAGCACAATGTATTTTTAGTTTTGAGTACTTGTATGTCTTTTTGTGGTTTGAAAGGTTAAATTAAACTATTTTAAGGCTACATACAGAATAATCGTTCGGTTTGCACAGTTACACCAGTTTCAAACACTAAACTAATAAACTCATCAATGTCACTTTTGTTTGTATGGTGACTTATTCACTACTTTGGACTGCCACTTGCACCTCATTGATGCATCATTCAGTATTAAATGTGCACTCAGTCATTTTTTCCCCAATTAAAAATGTTTATTCCTAAAGAAATTCATTGTAATTTTGAAACATATTTATAAAATCATATTGAATGATGCTGCATCCTCACCACTAGTTGTCATTGTAAGTCCAAGATGACACAAACAAAAAGTTACTGAGTGCACATTTAAGTAAAGTAAATGTTATATCACCCCCATGTGGTCTCACAAAGCTATTACGCCAGACTACATGAAACAGAATGCTAACTGACAGTGAATTAGAAAGCACACAAAATAGGCATCAAATTTAAATGTCGGCTAATGTTAATATATTAATGCCTCAAAAACATATCTAGAAAATAACGTGCTGATCAATAATTGATGTTAATTAAAATTGTATGACATTAATATTGTTTTATATTTCTAGTGTATACTGATTTCTTTCTTTCTTTGTAGGTATAGGTAAAAATGTGATCAGTGATCAGGCTGCTACGCTGACAGATGCCTGTAAGATGGTGACAGCGGCAAGATATTACCCACAGCTTATGAGTATCATGGGAAATTCTCTGCGTTTCTTGCCCGCCTTTGTCCATATGAAGCGCCTGCTGGGGGAGGGTTATTGTGGGACTTTACAGGTAATTTCATTATGAATTTCCCCCAAAATTAATCACTGATATTATTTTGTTTCATAGTTCGCAAATTAAAAAAAGTTTGAGCAACAGTTATTGCATCAAAATAATTTTAAAAAACTACCGGTACCTGGAATTATTGATGAGAGAGAAAAGTTATTGTATGCCTTATCTCAGACTAGCCATGATAATAAACTCATTCACTTCTTTTTTTTTTCTTTGGCAAGGTGTGTGAAGCACGTGTATATGGAGGCTCACTTCTCAGCCAATCATATGGCTGGGCATGGGAGGAGCTTATGGGGGGAGGTGGCCTTCACAAAGTTGGCTCTTGTATAATTGACCTCCTGAGCCACCTCACTGGGCATCGGGCTATGCGAGTGCATGGAATGCTTCGGACGTTTGTACATCAAGGTGGCCCAGGGGGGGGAATTCGTTCTGTAACTGCAGATGACTACGCTTGCTTTCAGCTGCTGATGAGTGGAGGTGCAGTCTGCAGCGTGACATTAAACTTTAATCTGCCTGGCACAGATCTGCATGAGGTCATGCTTGTGGGGTCATCAGGGCGACTCATTGCTCGAGGAACAGAGCTTTATGGCCAACGGACCAACATGCAAGTAGAAGAGCTTCTACTGAATGATGATGGTGGGACTGGAGGAGGAGTAGGGCCATCTGTCAGTGGGCTTAATGCCATGGTGACTCAGCTTCGACTTTCCTTTCAGGCACAAGAGGACAGGCGCTCTTGGGCACGGCATCCTGTTTCCATGGCAGCCACCTTTGAGGATGGGCTCTATGTACAGACTGTTGTGGATGCCATCAAACGATCAAATCGCACTGGGGAGTGGGAGTCAGTGGAGGTCAAGATTCAGGACATAGACTCAAACCACAACCACAGAGCCCTGCTAAATTAACCCCACACACTGTTACATTCAACATAAACAATTCTTTATCCCTTAAAAGACCAAGACCTGCTAACATCATTCAGCTGCCTTTACAATAACATATCAGTACTCACATTTTAAACAGAAAGAGCCTGAAACGTAATGCGTTAATTTCATAGGCCTTACTAACTGAATTTTTTGCAAGGAACTTGATAACCAAGTTCAGGTTCGCCTGTACTTGCACCAATACTTACACTGGAGATGCATCACTGGACAGAAATTATAGTTTGAGGGTTGTTTTTGTTGCTAATTTACTGTAACACAAAGCCTAGCTGTGAAATACACTTTCTGTGCTTTACTTTTTTTTATCGGATATTTTGAATTTGAACCCCTGATGTTTTTATATTTAATGTCAATACTAATACAATACAGTGTTTTTGTCTGTACTCTGTATATGTGTGTGCAGGGGGGGGGGGGCATACTACATTTAAAGGGGTAGTTCACCCAAAAATTAAATTCTCTCATCATTTACTCATTCATTCCCTCATTCCATCCCAGATGTTTGTGACTTTCTTCTACAGAGCACAAGCAAGGATTTTTCAGCTCTGTCGGTCCATACAATGCAAGTGAAAAACACATAAAGGCATCATCAAAGTAATCCAGTGGTTTAATCCATGTCTTCTGAAGCAATCCAGTCAATTTAGGTGAGAACCAGACCAAAATGTAACTCCTTTTTCACTATAAATGATATCAGAAGTCTTCTTGGCAATCATGATTTCAAGTTTGATTACACTTCCTATAGCACCTTCTAGTGTGCTGTGCGTGCATCAAGAGCTAGGAAGTGTAATCGAGCTTGAAATCACAATCGTTCCCTAGAGACTGCAATGGCAATATGTACAATGAAAAATGGAGCTGCGTTTTGGTGTGTTTTCACCCAAAACATGTTAATCACTTTGACTTTATGTGCTTTTTGGAGCTTCAAAGTTTTGGTCACCATTCACTTGCATTGTATGGACCTACAGAGCTGAAATATTCTTCTAAAAATCTTCATTTGTGTTCTGCAGAAGAAAGTCATACACTTCTGGGATGCACGAGAGTGACTAAATGAGAGAATGTTTATTTTTGCGCAAACTGTCCCTTAAAAGCACTGATTTACTTCTTATGCTAGACACAATAGATATCAGTTACTGTAATAATATACCTATTGTGACTTACAGCCTGACGTCCAATTCGTTGGACTCATTTTAGTTTTGTTAAGCTGCACAAAGTTTCTTGATTTATATTTTTATTGTAGAATTCATCTGCTGTTTAAGCATGAGTTACAGGTTGGTGTAGGTTTCATTATATTTAATAATTCACCTAATTTTATTTTTGTAATTTGGTTTTGACTGATACAATGTGCAAAAAAATAATAAAAAATACCTGTGAATATTCAATTGCATAATTTAACAAAACCCTGCTGGTCGGCAAACGGTACAGTCAGCGCCTATCCTAAAGGGGGCGGTCAAATAGTCCCATCAGTCATTCAGCATTCAAAGCCTTGTAGTTCGAAAATGGCGGCACGAAAGCGAAGTATAGTCTGGTCGTTTTTCCAAGCTGAGGATGACAGGAGAGTATTATGTCTTCTCTGTATGAAGACGGTTTTGTATTTTGGTCACACGACGAACATGCTTCGCCATTTACGAACAAAACACCCGTCTGATTTTTCTTCGTTGGACAAAAGGAAACCCGCGACAGATGCGGCATCCAAGCGAAACGACAGCGGCTGTGTGGAAGGTATGAAGGGTTCAATCGTGTTCTAGTGCCAAGCACAATGCACGCTACTGAAACAGACTCGTATGTGTGTTTTGGAAGACTGGCCTGTTGGGGAACTTAAAAGCTACATCATTTAATGTTTAATAATTCAGAGTATATTTTCAGTATTTCTGGCCTACTTTGCACGTGCTTTTTCTTGTTATATCCGAGTCTAGGGGCTAATACAGTTTTTGATTGTAACCCTTCACAAAAGCGGCTGTTGTGATTGTGCGATTCATGATCGTCGACTCTGAAAGAAACGGTTCATATTACAGAGTCTTTCGGATCGTGACAACAAAAATGTCAGGGCTGTAGATCGATGTCGCAAAGCCGCCATGTTGTTATGAAACGATCGCATATTTCACCGCCCACTGTTTGAACGCTTTTACGCGTATTTCAGGGGATACACAATCGCTTTTTGGCTATTTTCACCACCTCGAGTCATTTCGATTCGACTGGGCTTGTTCAGTCGAATGAACGAATCTTTTGAGTCGTCTCGCTGGTTTGGATCAGGAAAACACGGCGCTCTCAGCCCCCGCCCATCGAGTTAAACGAGGGGGAAATACTCCAGCCTGGAACGAAACCTTTCGTTTTAGCGGAATAGTATCACGCACTGGTCATTTATATTGTAATTTGGTCGTTTTTATGAAAGCTGAAGTGAATAGTATTTGCAGCGAATATGTCACGTGAAGTGCGATCTGGCATAAACCTATATGGGCGCCGTTTAAAAAAAACAAGCAGCCTTCACCCTTTATTTGAATGTATACATAATATAGATAATAAAGAGTTTAAAAAAAAATGCAGTTACATTCATTGAAAAAGCTTTAGAAGTTTCACAGTTTTCACGAGTCTAGGGTTCCTATATAAACCTTAAAAGGACAGTTCACCCATTTACTCACCCTCATGCCATCCCAGATGTGTCTCTTTCTTTCTTCTGCAGAACACAAATTCTTTCAAATGAAGATTTTAAGAATATTTCAGCTCTGTAGGTTTATACAATGCAAGTAAATGGTGGCCAGAACTTTGAAGCTCCAAAAAACACAAAAAGGCAGCCTAAAAGTAATCTATTTCAGTGGTCCTCAACCTTTTTGATTCCAAGGCACCCCACTGCCCAAGAGGACATTCGAAGCCACCATTTTTAAAAATACAAAAATAGTTGTTAAAGGGAGTTTTTTTTTAATTAAAATGAAGAGTTTACATGTTATAGAATTTTTCTATTTTTTTTCCCTTTTTTTATTATTATTTTTATATGTCCATCCATCCATCTTCAACCGCTTATCCGAAGTCGGGTCGCGGGGGCAGCAGCTCCAGCAGGGGTCCCCAAACTTCCCTATCCCGAGCCACATTAACCAGCTCTGACTGGGGGACCCCGAGGCGTTCCCAGGCCAGTGTGGAGATGTAATCTCTCCACCTAGTCCTGGGTCTTCCCCGAGGGCTCCTCCCAGCTGGACGTGCCTGAAACACCTCCCTAGGGAGGCGCCCAGGGGGCATCCTTACCAGATGCCCAAACCACCTCAACTGACTCCTTTCCACGCAAAGGAGCAGCGGCTCTACTCCGAGCTCCTCATGGATGACTGAGCTCCTCACCCTATCTCTAAGGGAGAAGCCCGCCACCCTTCTGAGGAAGCCCATTTCGGCCGCTTGTACTCGCGACCTCGTTCTTTCGGTCATGACCCAACCTTCATGACCATAGGTGAGGGTAGGAACAAAAACTGACCGGTAGATCGAGAGCTTTGCCTTCCGGCTCAGCTCTCTCTTCGTGACAACGGTGCGATAGAGCGAGTGCAATACCGCCCCCGATTCTCCGGCCAACCTCTCGCTCCATTGTCCCCTCACTCGTGAACAAGACCCCGAGGTACTTGAACTCCTTCACTTGGGGCAATACCTCCTTCCCTGCCCGGAGTACGCACTCCATCGGTTTCCTGATATGTAGTGTAGTTAATTCCTCTTGACACCCTCTTGGAAGTGGGCAGAGGCACCCTAGCAGGTCCTGGACCCCTGATCTATATCCAGTGGTTAAATCCTTATTTTCAGAAGCGACATGATGTGTGTAGTTAAAAGGTTAATATAAAAAATATATATATATATATATATTTCACTATAAATTCTCCCTGCCCAGGCCGGTAGATGGCGATATGCATAAATAATGCAAATCGGCAAAAAAACAAAAGAAGAATGTTGAAGTGGATATTTATAATAAAAAAGGACTCGTGTTGTTCTGTTTCGCACCTACACTTATTAGAACACTCCTAAAGACTTGGAATACTCTATTGGAGTCGTCTGGAGCGTTGATTAAAGTTGTTCGTTGAAATCAGTGTTAGAAAACTCAATCAGGGTGTGTCCGCTGTCTTTTTCTGCTGCGCCGTTTTGTGGTCTGTTTTGCATAATGCGGCGACTCATTTTAGCTTATCGCGGCCCCTCCCGATCAGTTCTCCCGATGGCCAGTCCACCTCTGATCGGTCCTAAAGTGCGTCGGCCCACTGGGAAAATGCCTGGTATGCCAGATTACCAGTCCAGCCCTGCCTCACTTCTACCAGTGATGCTTGATTCAACTTTCCTCGTCTACTAACTGCGCAGATATCAACAGTGCAACTGGGTTGTAGGTTGCCAGGTTGAGGTCACGAATAGATTGACATGTGTGTGATGTGTCGATTGTGTGAGTAGGATGCGTTTCATACAAGCTCTGACAACTGGACTACCTTGGAATAATATATTTATGTGATTATTCATATAATGAGGTTTGGGCAATACAAATTACGGGAGTTTTCTGGGAGAAATAACGAAAGGGGAGGGGGATGGGAGATGGGTGTGAAAAACGGGAGTGTTGACAGATATGTCGTTGATTAATAAATTTCAGGACAAATGTGCAGTAATCGTGATAGCAGACGTTGATTAGTCGTTCTATACATTTACTCAACGCTAGAGGGCGCTTGCGCCTCTGCATGTCATTATCCAGTTCATAGAAGAAGCCACAAAGATCAGTGAGATGAAGCGGCATCAATGTAAACGATGTTGGAGCATTTCTCTATAAATTAATATGAATCATGTGTGCACATACCATAATAGTGTGTTAAAGTACAACATGAATCTCCTTGATTCATCCTAACCTAACATTATTTCAGCGATCACCAGTAAAGCACAACTGTACAACTGACATCTCACCATCAACAGAGAAGCAGTAGCCTGTGTTATATTCTGTGTTTATGCAGCATGCTATTATATTACTTATAACAAATAAAAAATAAGTCCAAAGATCCAAAATATCCCACGATCCACACGTTTTAATGAAATCTATAATACACACACACTAAAGCTATATCTTAAGTATCTTAACATAGAAGTTACCACTAACAGTATTCATTAACAGTAATTAACAATTCCCAAATTCGAACTAAACATAGACAAAATATATTTAAATGCTCTGAACTAAGAATATTTTAAGAGGAAAATGCCAATACTTGCATTTCTTAAGTGTATTAATTTAAATTCTATTTAAACAGTAGGCTACATGCACATATTATTTGGAGTCCTCCATGTGCGTTTTGCGATGTTAACGATTAATCGATTTATTGATCGTTATTTTCCACATCGATTGATTATGAAAATGTCTGAAAATTGACATTCCTGGCTAATTTAAAACATTAACCTCATGACATTATTCATGCAGATGTTATTGCTATGAAATATGCATTTCTGCATGCTATGAGCAGCATTAAACGATCTGTGTAAATGCACCTAAATGACACTTTAGATGCAGCTTCTGTGCCACCTTTGCAGTGTAAAGATGGCTTTAGATGGTCTACCTTTGTTTACATTCCATGTTGTTTCTATGGTGTCTTTAGCTAGTCAGACTAATTGTTAGACAAAATCTTAAAAGGGATTGTTCACCCAAAAATAGAAATTCTCTCATCATTTACTCATTCTCTTGGCATCCCAGATGTGTATGACTTACTTTCTTCTGAAGAAGACAAATCAAGATTTTTAGAAGAATTGTTCAACTCTGTAGGTCCTCACAATGCAAGTGAATAGATGTCAACAATTTGAAGCTCCAAAATCCAAATATAGGGAGCATAAAAGTAATCCATGCTGCTCCAGTAGTTACATCCATGTGTATGATACACGATATGAAAGGTGTGGGTGAGAAACAAAACAGTATTTTAATCAGTTTTTTTTTTTTCTGTAAATTCTCCTCACCTTCTGTGTTCCACTAAATAAATGAAAATTGTTTTTTGGTGGCATTAGGGGGAGCAAATAAAGACACAATTGAATTTTTTTTCGGGTAAAAAAAAAAAAATCTCTTTCTTTCTTTCTCCTATTCTCTGTGCCAAGTTACAGTGTTGATGGACGAGCAACAGGTAGAGGTGGGGTCTGTTGGAGAAGATGGTGACATGGATGGCGCCATCAGAGGGATCCTCCGTGCTGCAGCAGGGGAGGGGACTACTGAAGGGGAGGGGCTTGAAGATGAAGGAGAGGGGCCTGTTGATGGAGGCAACGGGAAAGACACCCAAGAGGATGATTCTTCACAAATTGCAACTGGCGTTCGCAAGTGGAGCTCGGTGTGGGTGCACTATCGGAAGCTTGACCAGGAGTCGAAGGCCATGTGCTTGCTGTGCACGGAGAAGATCCAGCACCAGAGCAGTACAAGTAACCTAATCAGACATCTACAGCACAGGCATCCCACTGAGTTTGCACAGCTTGAGGTTCACCCACAAAAGCGGCCAAGCAAACGGAAATCGACAGATCCAGTCCACCGCCCCACTTCTCCCACATTATCTAGCGGTACCCCAGCCAGGTCTCTCTTTGTGTCACCAAAGCGTGATGTCCGTGCACCCAGCAGTACCATCGCAGACAAATATCCAGGTATTCTTTTCTTTAACGTACATGTTTACATTTTGTGTTAACATGCACTTCTTTGAGCATTAATCAAGTGATTACTTACTTTGCTTCACTGCTTGAAATACTTAAATCAAAAAGATTGAACCCATTGTTAGTGTTGAGTACCTCTATACAAATGTTTTCAGCATTTCCACAAGTTCTTCAGTTTGTATGGTACATCAGCTATTTTGTTTCTGTACCTATATTACAAAGTTCAGTAAAGGCTTTCAGTTCATTACAGAATTTATATTATCCTTTTCCATTAGGTACTAAGTGGTCTGAAGGGTTGCGTTTATTGGAGCGAGAACGGGAGCTGACAGAGGCGTTAAGGCGTGTCCAGCAGGAGGAGGGGCGGAGCATTCAGCTGCAGCGGGAGTTGTTGCAGCAGTTCCGTGAAATGGATGCTGAGCGCCGGCTACTTCAAAATCAGAAAAGTGAACAAGAGCAGGAACATGCAAGACTACGGAAGGAAAAGGAAGCACTTAAGGAGGAGAAGAATGAACTCCAGAGGGAAAGAGAGGAAATGCAGAAGGAGAGGGAGGAGTTTCAGAGGGAGAAGGAGGAGCTGGAGAAGCAGAAACAGGAACTGGATTCCTGGAAAGATTCCCATGGACAAGGACAAACCTCTGGATTTTACAATTGTTGAGACACCACAGTATATCTATGTCTTAAGGAAACTGTTCTATCTGTACCCTTTTTGTTTTAAGCAGATTGATTTAGATTGGGGTAATGGGATTGTGATAGAGGGGGTCATGGCAGTGAAGTTGTATTTTGGTTAGCAGAATGAAAGTGTACCTAACCCTCCTGGATTTTCCATACATACATACATGCATGCAAATTATAGATTACCTACTGGTAAATGACAGGTTTGCTATGAGAAGGCCTTTAATGTTAAATAACTAGAAAACAGTCTTAAAATCTACCCACGTACTGTATTTATGAGTGTTAACCCAAACAAGGTTCATTGTTCCAAAACGGAATAGTGTGTGAATGTATTAACATGTTTTTGTACATTTCTCCACTGGGAATAAAAAGAACAACATTCAGCAAGACATTTGGGCAATAAACCTAGTTCTTCCTGCCTAGAATTAATATTATAACATACAAACTGCACTAACACCTCTTGTCACTGTGTTATCACATAACTTTGTATTCACAAGTATAGTAAACATCAAGGTTGCAGAGAGAATATTGTTTAAAAAGTTTTACTCAAAGGAATGAACTGTAATTTTGAAACATTTGGATACAATCAAGACCACACACATGATATGAAGCATCAATTAAAATCAATAGTTTTCCGTTTCTGATGCCATTGTAGAAATTTAGGGTGAGTTCCATTCTGAAATTATCATCCCCATGCACTATTCTATTTAAGACTTCACCATCCACTGAGAGATTTAAAATGCTAAAAGGTTTGGGCTGTAATGAAAATTCAGTTTTAAGCAATCTTACAGCATGACTATCATGAATGTTCTCCCTTCGGAGGGTGATTTATGCTATTTGGAATGCGGTCTCTGTATTCACAATTAGCCATGAGTGAAAGTGTCATATAAGCCCATTGTTCAAAGCTGCTTCAGTTTGTTCCTGGCAGGCAGTAGATGCCCTAACTGTGCCACCACCCTAATCCTAACTGTATGGAGCCTGTAAGGCTTTGTGCCCTGCCAGGAACAACATATGGCACCTTTCACCCATTGCGAAAGCTTCATCGCAAATACAGGATGGTTACTGAGACTAAATTAGTATTCAGCTGGTCATGTGATTCTAACATGGCAGCCGCTGTGTGCGGACCCTCTCAACGCACAATACAACAGCTTTTATAAGGTTACAGATATGACTGGAGTCTTCATTTTAATGTGTGCTCATGATTTCCTACATATATTGCAAAATTGCAGTTTATGTCTTCAGGAGTTAAACTTTTTAAATAAGGAAAATTACTGAGTGCACCTTTAATTATTGCTGACTGCGTACTGAATTTCTACAATGCCGTTGGTTGCCGAAAACTATTGAGTTTGAATGTTACTGCATCCACACCAAAAGGTGTCCAAGTTTAATCCAAGATGGAATAAACACAAAAATTGCATTAAGAGTGCACCTTTAATGCATTTTGGCTGTAAACTATAGTACATTCTGCATAAACCTTTTCTAAGTCTTATATTTCACCCCAGCGCAGTGCATTTGTTATTTAGAATTTACAAAAGTATAGGGTTCGGTGTTATCTGATTACTAGGCCAAAAAGTAATTAACAAATTTGTTACTGATTTTCAATTAAGTTAATTACTTTTAAGTATATTACATGGGTTACACATTTCATAAATAGTATTATTTATATAAAATTTGAATCATGTTCTTATGTATGTCTTTTTGTGTTTCTGGGACAACTGAAGGTGAGAAAGGTGTGTTGCTGAGTGTATGACTTCTGTGCGACAATGAACAAGGAGGAAATATAATCTAGACATCATTTGAATACGTTGAGCAAAAATAAATAAAACATTAATGCATCTAAAGAAATTAGCCCTGTGAAATGGAAAACAATTTAAAGGGTTATTTCACCCAAAAATGTAAATGCTCCCATTATTTACTCACCCTCATGCCATCTCAGATGTGTACGACTTTCTGTCTTGTGCAGAACACATGAAGATTTTTTTTAATATCTTAGCACTGTAGGTCCATACAAGTGAATGAGTGCCAAAATTATGAAGCTCTAAAATCCACATAAGGGCAACATACAAGTAATCCACAAGACTCCAGTGGTTTAATCCATGTCTTCAGAAGAGATATGATAGATGTGGTTGAGAAACAGATCAATTTTGAAGTCCTTTTGCCTTCACTTTCTCTTGTTTTTGGTTTTATATTATTCATGCATATCACCCCTACTATGCAGGGAGGAGAATTTATGATAAACAAAATACTTAAATATTGATCTGTTTTACACCCACACTTATCGTATTTGAACACATGGATTTATCCACTGGAGTGGTCTGGATTCATTTATGCTGCCTGTATGTCATATTTAGAGCTTCAGAGTTCTGGCCACCATTCACTTGCATTGTTAGGACCAACCAAGCTGAGATATTCATTTATGAGAATCGTAAGTGTGCAAGCTAAGCCACCATGGCAAGGGGGAAAATAATTTATAACAATTACAGTTTGCACAGCCTTTAATTTATTTAATACATTTTAACTATATCACTTTAATAAATATTTACATGAATTGATGGACAATTTACTGTTTCCTGTAATGCCCTCTTTTTTTGTAGAGAAGGAAGCTTATTGCTGATTTTTGGTCCCTACCCCGTGCCGTAATACGTAAGGCTCTAAGATCACGTGATATGTGATAGTCACGCAACATAACAAACAGGCTGTACCTGCAGTCATAACACGTGGAAATATCTGCATTAGAGCTCTCTTTCTGTCTCTGATTGGCAGGTGATCTACAGCACATCTTAAGACGCCGTCAGAATGTTTAATTTCTGTCCGCACTGTGGCACAAAGGTGCAGCCTGGTTTCAAATTTTGTCCATCTTGTGGGGATAAACTCCAGCCAGATGATTCAACAGAACTTGAAACTTCACAAGCTCCCGAACCGCTTCAGAACTATGTGCTTCAGTCTGCGAGCGGTAGAGGAGGTAAATACAGATTCCTCTTTAAACTTATTTCACTTGCATTTATCCAGAATGACCTTGATGAAAAGGATCGCTTGCTTACTTTTATAGTTATTGTAAATACCGTGGCGTCTGTTTTTACTGGCCTAAGTCAGGCATTAGGGCAGAGGTGTTTAATATGTATAAATGTGTGAATCAATACAAACTTGTATGCCACCTAAAGTGTGACCGAGCCTCTTTTTTTAACCTAAATGCTTAATTTAGTATTCAAAAGTCTACCAAATATGTTTTATGTCCAAGTAGACACTTCTGAGGACTCCTCCCCCTCTCCACTGATTCGCCCACCTTTGCGTACGTCTCGGCGAAAGACCTTGAGTGGCACAGGCACACCCAAAGAAACTGTTGAATCTACAGGTGTGTATGAGAGCATTGTGTGGAGACAAAAGCTTGTAAACATGCTAGAACCTATGTGGAAAAAAACTCTTGTTTATTTCAGACAAGAAGTCTTTAACGTCTGCTCGAAAGAGAAAGGCATCCCCCCTGGTTAAAGAGGAGGAAGTGTCAAAGCAAACCTCTTCAATTATAACTCAAACCCCAGGTTAGACGCACTACTGTATACTGTGAACACATGACATTATCTGTACATTTGGAGTGGCGGGATTATTATAGCCATATGCAGGGTCTTTTCCAGCTATAAGCTGTGTAAGCAGGCACTTACGGCCCCCAAGCCACCACGGGGCCCCGCAAAGCAGGTCATTTTATTATTATTTGGTATATATATATATATATATATATATATATATATATAT